>MU227529.1:3525821-3559166 GCA_018584345.1 Thuja plicata | reverse complement strand
TAAGGTGAAAGCCTTGCTTTGAAAGGATTGGGAGAGCCCCCTTTATTGGGAAAATGACTTGATCACAACCACTTGAACGGATGACCTTACTACAAACTGTTGTTCTAGTTTTCCAAAAACCCTCTATTTGTTGGCGCGGAAGGTCAGAGACCGACTAAGATGCCCCACATTCTTACGGATTTTAGTAGAAATAATAGCCCTTTGGGAAGCAATTCCTTTGGGGTCCAAAGCTTGGTATGCCTAAGAAGTGAGTGCATATGTAAAGAGGAGCCCGTGCTTCCAAGCTTCAAAGTTATTTGCTAAGAGTAATCCTAGCTGAACTTTGGTTCAAGTGGGGATTCAATAGATATTGTCCTGGCTATCCGAGGATTGTGATGTTCTTGTTCTAGTACTATAAACATTCTATTTAATGTGTTTTGCGTGGGTGTATCATTTGAACAATCGGAACTATCGTCAAAACACACAAACTGTCAATCTTGAACATGTCCAAAGCAATCTGTAACTTGAACTATCTATCATAAAATAGCATGATTTCATCTTGGAAAATGCAAACTAGTCTTAACAGTGTGATTCTATAAACGTCCTTTTTTCAACATTTGCATAGTTTCACGCAAAATTTCCCAATCTTCATGTGATTTGATGAGAATCTTCATGCGATATGTATTACACTATCATGCAACATTTGGCAACAGTGCCATTATTTTTTCATTCTTTATTCTGATTAACTGGTGTCATTCTTCATGCAAAGAGAGCATTTCTTCACGTGGTTCAGTGGGAAACTTCACATGACAGAGCATTTTGTCACGCGAAACTGGAGTCTTTTTTCCAAAATAGTGAGCTAAAATCTGCCATTCAGTTGTACTTCTATCAAATCTAGTCTCTGATATGGGTCTATTTTTCTGTCATCTATCTTCACACAGTCTGAAACTTGGTTTCTCAGGTTGAGAACTACGTGATTCTTGCTTAAACTGGTCTCGTCTCATGTCTTTTTGATCTTTTTCATCTGTTTCATCATGCCTTGTGTCGCAATAGTCATCTCTTGGCTTGTTTTAGCCTCATCTTAGATGATTTGCACCAAGGCTACTTCACCTTTTGGCACATTCTATGCAATTACTTTGAGACAGTTTCAATTTTGGTCCTAGTTCACATTCCTTTGTTCAAAACTTTGTCTATGACTATCACAACTCAAAGTGGCAAAACATTTCCTTCAATCAATCAAGATGATTCTGTACTTTCCACACCATTACCGACTACATCTAGTGAGGAATCATCTCAATCTCCTTCCTGGGTATGACGACCTTACAATAAATGGTCATTTCCTGTGGATCTTAGTAGGGTTCAAAATCCTTTATTCCAAGAAGACTCATATTCAAAGAACACTCAATCTTTTCATACTGGATTTTTACATCTTGAATCCTTGCATTCTAGCAATATGGTAGACAATAGTCAACTAGGTGAACCCGTTTTCAACCAGACTAAAAACCCTCCTTGTCAAGAAGAGGAGATAACCCAAGGGGATATCATAGAGGCCCGCAATAATAAAAACTTCATGAGAATGATGGCGGTCCTAATGAAAGAAGAGAAGGAGAAATACCTTCTTGAATTAGCCATCCAAGGTGCTAAACTTCCCTCTGATTACAAGGTAGAGACACTTATTGAGAAAGAGGAAGAAACTGAAAATTCTCGCTTCTGAAAACAAATGCAAACCATACAAGAGAAAATTTCTCAAATCTTGAAAGAGAAAGACAAACCTACTACTCAATTCACATTGGAAAGCATCTATCCTTTCTCATTTGATAAAGAGCTTCACATGCCTCCTTTTCCCAAAGGAGTTGAGCTTCCTAAATATGACAAATACTTGGGTACATCTGACCCTCAAGACCATTTGAGAGAATTTGGTGCTCTCTCCATGTAATTCATACATGACACAACCTATTTTATGTGTCTTTTCCCATTTAGTTTGGGAGGGTCAGCTATGGAATGGTTCTCTAGACTACCAATTGGCATCAAGACCTTTGACGAAATTGCCAATTATTTCTACAACACTATTCTAATAACATTCAACATCCGGTTAGTATTCAAGATCTTTACAACTTGAAACAAAATAATGGGGAATCCTTCTTGACATTTCTCCAAAGATGGAGACAACTCTATACACAATATTCTCGCAAGATACCTGAATTAGAAAATTTGGATATCTTTCTCGATAATATTCTTCCCAACTTTGGATATCAAGTAAAGCTACAAGGTCCTCTAACCTTTGATGACATGATTAAACAAGCTGTATGAATCGAGACCTTTATGATCAAGAAAGGGTAATTGACCTTACACAAAGAAAACAAACAAGGGTCTTCTTCCTCAAGAAAAGATAAGTCTAAATTTCCCAACAAGAATCAAAATGTTGTGAGTGATGGAGTTGTAGACAATGTGACTCCTAAGCCCTCCAAGGCTGCCTTTAATCTCACTACCATGATGCAAGCAGCCAAAGCCACTGAAAAGGATGTGGCAGAATCCAAACTAAGCACTTCATGATTTTCTGGACCTAAACCTTGGGCTCCTAGGCCCAAGTGTGAATTCACTCCTTTGGGAAAACCTCTCGAGGTGGTTTACAAGACTCTTGTAGACAACAATTTACTTACTCCATTGGATAATTTAGGACCTTATGATTCACAACCAAGACCCTCTTGGTGGAATGAATCCACTTATTATTATTTTCACCAAAAAAAAGGTCATAAAATAGCTACTTGTCTTAAATTGTGGCATACAATCTAGGATCTCATCGATAGTGAGGTTATTGCTATGGGATGTCACAAAAAAAATTCTGATCACCAAGCTTTCAAAGACCCATTTCCTCCTCATGGAAAAAGTGAATCATCTAAAGGCAAAAATACTGATGCTAAGGTCAACTATACTTACACCAATAACGACAATGTCATCAATATGGTTGAACCTGTTGACACCGAATATTGTAATGTCATCATCCTCAAGGGAAAGGATGATACTTCTAAGTCCAAAACACCTTTCATTTTGCAAGGGTCTTCACCTTAGTCTTCTAAACAAGGACAGTCAAGTGAGCGCTAATGTTGTTACTTGATCTCGCGCTAAAATCATTCTCAAAGGCCCTGAGCCTTCTATCTGTACATCAACTCAACCTTCAGACAAAGCTAAGGTTGACTCTGTTACTAAGAATCCAAAAGTGGATTCCTCATCTAATGCTACCAATTACAACATTCTGGATCAATTGCAATGTACTAATGCTCAGATAACTATTTTTTAGCTACTGAAAATCTCCCTTACTCACAGGGAAATCCTAGACAAAGCCCTCACTGAGGTCAATGTCCCAAAAGATCTTGATCTTGACCGGTTTCAATCTATGGTAGGTCACTTGACCTCCTCATATTACTTGTCTTTCTTCAAGGAAGATGACCATTCTTTGAGTCACCCACATAATAATCCTCTGCACATTGAAGTCATGATTGGTCCCAAGCGTGTTCGCCATTTTCTCATAGATAACGGCTCTGGCCTAAATATTTTCTCTGCTAGTTTCCTTATTGAGTTAGGCTATGGTGAAGATTTCATTGATGCTCACAAAAATATTACCATTAAAGCCTATGATGAGGAAGAATGTAAATCCAAGGGGTTATTTGTATTTCCAATTAGATTTGGTCCTGTTGAACATGATGTTATCTGTCAAGTGCTTGACATACCTTTGGCATACAATATTCTGTTAGGAAGGCCATGGATCCATGAAATATAGGCTATCCCTTCCACATACCATCAGTGTATTAAGTTCCCATTCCAAGGTTCTAAAGTGACTATACCTGCTAATACACGCTATGATTGCAATGCCCTCACAAAATATGCAGACACCCTTGTGCCTACCAACAGAGAATCTATTGAATTCCTTGAGGATAAATTAAAAGAAATGGACAAGAGTATGATACTCAAAGAAACTGATATGGGAGGATATTAGATTGAACTTGTGCTATCTATTACATCTTTTCCTTTGTCTCCCCATTCTTTTGGGATACCTTCTGAGAGCACTAAACCTTCTATGGTTCTTCCTCTAATAAAGTATGGTGGCACCTTTGTACAAGCCACAGTACCATTAGAAGACGAAGTTGAAAACAAAGCTATCAAAGCTTGGATCTATAAAGGAGAAGATAATTATGAAAGTACTCTTCCTTATTACATACAACCTGAGCAATATGGAAAAGGTTTATCTATTATGCAACACTTTGTCTATAAAGGAAATGGTCCCATAGGTGCGAATCATAAGGGATTGATTGCACCACTTGAGGCTATCGGTCGTAGAACACATGACTCTACAGGTATAGAATTCCAGAAACTCACATTCTAGCTGGGAATAAATAAGTTTGTACCTCAAGAAGATAAAAAACCAACACCTAAAGAAATACCTAAAATTGCAGAATCTAAAGACAACTCTGATGAGGATACTTTTCCTTATCCTATTCCTCCAGACCTGGTAGCATTCTTTTCTGAGCTAGATAACTTTGTACCATGTGTCATTATAGTAGACACTGACAGTGATTCTAATACCACCACTTCACTTGCTCCATTAACTTATGAGGAGTGGAAAAAGAGGTATACTCTAAATCCTAGTCATCAAGGTGATTTATACATACCACCACCCTTTCAAGAACAGTTTGACTAGGAATTCCAGTCACTTATCATTACACAAGAAGCAACTGATGCTACAAATACTACTGAGGTACCTAGGTCAATAGGTGCTCATCTGACAATAGCAGAGGTTCTAGGTAGAACTCATCCCAACTGGGGACAAAGGGTTGATTTCACTCATGTTCTTGACATGACACCTAATGATGAAATGGACTCCCATGAATATGATTTTGACAGCTTGTCATATGCCACTTCTGACAGAGATACAGATATAGCTAATGCATATGAAAACCTTCTCAAAGTAGGTGAATGGTCTAGTGTAGGGTCACATGATTCTGACTCCCTAGGTGTTAACATCTCATCTACTATGGTCACTAGGAATCAAAGGAATTCAACTATACCTCTGGATGAGATCACTTTGGGTCTCAACTTGCTTGTCCATGCCTTTGATGATTATACTATGAATGCACTTGAACTCATCACTCCTCTTTCACTTCGCCATCCTAAGCTTATATACTGGAACTCTACCTCCCCATCTAATGAAGTCTTTACATTCTAGAATGATTACGTTCTTGCCTGTTACCTACATGCTGTCGAAACTATAACGTCTCCCACTAGCGAAGTAAGTGTCAACATGACTGAGGCAGACATCAAGTATCTTAGTCACAAAATAAAAAGAAGAAAAAATAGGTGCTTTGATGGTGAAAACCACCTTGTGGCAGTATTAGAGCCTAAAACAGTCAAAATAAAAGATGTATCAAAGGGTGAAAACCTCTTTGAGGCACCCAAGGATGAGATACTTGATGCCCTCCCAAGTCATTTTTAGGAAAGATCATCTATTATTATTGAACCAACTCAACCTATCAACTTAGGTTCAAAGGCAGAACCTCAGATTATTCACTTGGCACAATCACTATCAAAGGAAGAAAGACAGAAATTCACTACATTCTTCAAAAACAAAAAGATTAACTTTGCATGGAAATATTTAGATATGCCGGGATTAGACCCTAATCTAATCATGCATCATCTATCCATTGCATCAGGTGTTAAGCCTGTCAAGCAGAAGCCTCACAAAATGCATCCACATGTAGCTCTACTTGTCAAAGCTAAATTAGAGAAACTTCTTAAGGCAGTGTTTATCAGAGTAATTGATTATGCTAAGTGGATCTATAATATTGTTCTAGTATCAAAACATGATAAATCTATAAGATTCTGCATAGACTTTAGAGACTTGAATTTGGTATTTCCTAAGGATGATTTTCCATTGCCTAATATTGATATGATCGTAGATATGACAGTTGGGTATGAAATGTACTCACTAATGGATGGTTTCTCTAGCTATAACCAGATAAAGTTTGTGCCAGAGGACCAAGAGAAAACAACTTTCACATGTGCTTGGGGCACCTTCTATTGGAATGTCATGCCCTTTGGACTCAAAAATGCCGGTGCTACATATCAAAGAGTTGTTACCACCATATTTCATGACATGATGCATAAACAATGGAAGATTATGTGGATGACACTTTAGCTAAGAGCATGCACCGAAAGAAACATCTTGCCGATCTAGGTCCTATACTAGATCATATGGAACAATTCAGTCTAAGGCTTAATCCTAAGAAATTCACATTTGGCATAACATCTGGTAAATTGCTTGGCTATATCATCTCTACTAAAGTAATTGAAGTAGATCCTGCAAAAGTACAAACTATTATGGAAATGCCATCACCAAAAAATATTAGACAAATGAGAGGACTTCAGGGCTAACTACAATCTATCTGGCATTTTATCTCTCAATTGGCGGACAAGTCACAACCATTTACCAAGACTTTGCACAAGGGTGTGGCTTATCAGTAGAACAAAGAATGTGATGAAGGGTTCACACAAATCAAATAGTATCTTGCAAACCCACCAATCTTGATGCCTCCCATTCATGGGAAGCCACTTATACTTTACATATCTGCTACGAATACATCATTGGGTATCTTATTGGCTCAAGAAGATTAGCACAAAAAAGAGAGGGCTATCTATTACATTAGTCAAACTCTAGTCTCATATGAAACAAAATATTCTTCTATAGAAAAGGCTTGCCTTGCAGTAGTGTTTGGTTCACAAAAATTGTGGCACTACATGTTGGCTCATACTACACGTCTAATTGCTAAAATTGATCCTCTGAAATACTTTCTCAGTAAAGCTACCCTCACAGGTAGACTAGCTAAATGGGTCATGCTTCTCATTGAGTTTGATATTGAATAGATTGAAAGGAAAGCCATTAAGGGCCAAGCAATAGCAGATCAGTTGGCAGAAGCACCTCTAGTTGATCATCAACCATTGCACATTGAGTTTCCAAATGAGTCCATATTACTTCTTACACATCGCTCATGGACTGTGTTTTTTGATGGTTCATTTACCCAATAGGGGTCCAATGCTGGGATACTGTTCATTAAACCTCAAAGGTACTCTTTACCAAAAGCATACAAGATGTTATTTCCTTGTACAAATAACATTGCTAAATACAAAGCCCTAATCAATGGTATGAAGATCGCCCTTGAGTGGTGAGTAGATGAACTCAATGTTCTTGGAGACTCATAGTTAGTCATCAATCAAGTCAATGATATCTATTAGAAAAGGGACAACAAGTTGGTGCCTTATAAGCAGTTGGTTGATGACCTCAAAAAATATTTTACTCACATCACATTTCAACAGGTTCCGAGGGCAGATAATAAAGTAGCAGATGCCATGGCTACTCTTGCCTCTATGCTACAGATGCCTGAAAATGATTTTTGACATGAATTCCTAGTCGAGATGTTACGCTACCCAGCTTATGACTCCCTTGATTCCCAAATGATCTGTTCTATCATAGGACATGATTCATCTTGCTACCATCACATCTTTTCTTACCTTCGTGACCAGATTGTTCTGGACACTTACTCCCAGAATGAGAAACGTCACCTAATCTGTAGTACTTCATAGTTCATCATCATTGCTAATGACTTGTATAGACGTGGTCTAGATGGTACCCTCCTTAGGTGTTTAGAACCTGATGAGTCCAAACAAGCGTTAGTAGAGGTGCATGAAGGCATCTATAGGTCTCACTCTAACGGCTTGACATTGGCCCGTAAACTTATTAGAGCTAGTTACTATTGGCCCGATATGGAAAAAGAAGCAACATAGTTTGCTAAGTCTTGCAAACAATGTCAATTTCATGGAAACCTGATTCATGCTCCAGCCAAGGAGCTTATTCCATTCATTACTTTCTGGCCATTTCAACAATGGGCCTTTGACTTGGTGGGTCAGATTTACCCTTCATCCTCTAATGGAAATAAGTTTATAATCACACCTACAAACTATTTTACTAAGTGGGTGGAGGCAGTCCCTCTCACCATTGCCAGTGGAAAAATAGTAGCTATGTTTATTCTCAACTACATCATCTACAGGCATGATGTACCCTGAGCCATTATTACGGATAATGGGGGACAATTCAAAAACAAAGATTTGACAGAGCTATGCTCTAAGTTTAAAATTACTCAACATTGATCTTCCATATATTATCCTTAGGGTAATGGATAGGTGGAAGCATCCACAAAACAATCCTTAAGATCCTGCATCGCACATTGCATAAATCCAGACAAGATTGGCATCTCCGTATCAATCCAGCTCTTTGGGCATACAAGACAAGTATAAGAAAACCAATAGGGGCTACTCCCTATGCATTGGTTTATGGAGCAGATGTTGTTCTACCTATTGAGGTTAAGATTCCTTCTCTACGAGTCTCTCTAAAAGGCCTCATTACTAATGAAGATACCAGAATATATTGGCTACAAGAGCTAGAATTACTTTATGAACGTCGCCAAGTGGCTTTTGATCACCTTAGAGCATACCAAAAGAGGATGTGCAAGAGCTATAACAAAAAGGTTAGACCAATAGATCTCCAAGCGGATGACCTCATTCTGAGGGAGAACCCTAAGAATCAGCAACATCAGATCCAGAAAGGTAAGTTTGAACCAAATTGGCTTGGTTCATATATTGTTACTGCAATGTTTGGGTCTGGTACCTATCAACTCTCTACTACTGAAGGAGAACAACTCAAAGAGCCCATCAACGCTCTTCATCTAAAGTGATTCTATAGCTGAGACATCTTCAGTGTGCTCATGTATATATTAAAGTCCTAAAAAAAATCCTAAAAATATGAAAAAGTCCTAAAAAAATTGATCATCTTAGTGAAAACCTAGCGATAGGTGCTTTGATGTATCTCCAAAATAATCATATATTCCAAAAATACAAAAAAATTAAAAAATTGAAAAATACAAAAAAAGAGAAAAAGAGAAAAAGTGCCATTGATGAAAACCTGGCAAACAGGCGTCATGGTAGAAAAAAAAAAAATTTCTTCCAGGAAGGAAAAAACCTAGTAAGTAGGTGCCTCTTGTTCCACAATTCTATATCTATTGTAGCACCACTTGTCTTGACACATTCACTTTCCTGCATTGCTACTTTCCTGCTTTCCTACTTACATTTGCTTTCAGTTCTCGTCAAGACACCAACTCACATGGATTGAAACTGGTCATACTCTCAAGGAAACCCTCCTGATCTAGGGGGCACTGTCCTTTTATCTTTTAAAATATCTTTGTCACATCAGCCACCAGTGGTTCTCACTATGTCTGCCTACTGATGTCTAGCTTATACTATGATCACTTCATTTGAGAATCTCTCTTGCGTCGGTCACCAGTGGTTCTCACTGCATTTGCCTACTGTCTCTATTCTATCAAGATTGCTCACATTTGTTACCATTGGAGTTATACTCACATGCTCTATCTATTGATACTCAGTCTTGATGATTCTATGCTTTAGTTTGTACATATCTTTTGGTCACTTTCATGACACTCTGGTTCCTTTGTGAACCCTTCCTAACTATCTTTGGACACATCTGTGTTTTTTAACACACATCGGATATCTCAAACGTAAACATCTATCGATAATAATCAAACACAATGCACTCACAAGCACAATGGTGTTTTTCAACACCTCATACATATATACATTTGAAAAATTTAAAACTGGCTGAGCTATGATTGAATCTTTCTTTGTATGCTATCTGTTCTCATGAATTTCATTGATATTTTCTTTGTCTACTGCTTGTTGGTGTAGTCCCAATGATCCAAAAATGTCAAATAAATAGGGTGTATGTGATAAGAGCTCCCACACTATGGTGGAACAGCCTCACATCCCTCAATCTTGTTTATTTGTACGCCATGGTGAGGTTGGTACTATCTCCTTGCTTGTTATTGCTCTATTTGTCATTGTTTTGTTTGCTATTGATCTGTTTGTTTACGCATGATTGCACTCATGGTTATCTTGGCTTTGAATGTCTTGATATTGGTGTACTCTTGCAACATTAACTGGAAACAATGTTCAGGTCATCTTGGTTTTTGTGCCCTAGTGCTTAGGTTTGTTTCCTACATTTTATCCGATGCAAGTCATATTCATATCCTTATGGTTGCATTGTGGCACCAACAAGGGTTGTATCGACTTTGTTGTTCCAAAAAAATGCTCAATGATGATGATTTTATGATGGGTCTCACAACCGTGTCCTAGAATTTCACTTTCATATTGCATCTAGCATAGAATTGCATTTTTATATTGCATCTAGCATAGGATTGTGATTTCATTCTAGAATTGCATTGTGGCAACAATTCAGTGTTCTCTTCTTTGCATTCTCCTGGGTTCATACATAGGGGATTTCTTCTTTAGATTCTTGGTTTCATCATGACTGACCAAGTTTTTAATCCTTTCTCTCTATCTTTAGCTATATGCTCAACCCATTTTTAGGATTGAAATCAAAATCTGACACTTCTATATCGCTCAAAATCGTATTTTAAAATTTGTGGGACTGACGTGATCGGACGCTTGTACAGTCAACTTTCTGACATCGCTTTCTTGTTAGAATCGTATCATATCATCATTTTCTCAAATCTTTAAATTTTTTTCTCAAAATTTGACTCTAGTCAACTCTAGCCAACCCTAGTCAAACTTGGTCAACCAGACCTTGAAATCACTCAAAATTAATTATGAATCTTCTGAATTCTTTTGTAATCTGTTCTGTGTTCTTGATCTCTGACTCAACATCTATCTATGATTTTTGGCTCTCCATCATCAATATGATGAGTCATCTTTCTATTTCACTCCCAAGGGGGCAGGATGATTACATCATTAAATCTATTTCAATCAATCTAATATAATTTTCAAAAGTCCTCATTGCTAGGGGCATCTCATCACTTGGGGCATGTTTAGTTTTTCATACCTCATAGTCAAAACTGGATACTCCACAATCAATAAGGGCATCTTTGTTCCTTACATCTTGTCATCTATTAAGCATCTGAGCAATCTAACTTAGATTCTTGAGGATCAAGCTCCATTCTGGAGATGATTCTCAAAAAACTATCTTTTTGAGACAGGTATCGGGGCAATCTAACCCTAACTCCTGATAATCAAGCTACATTTTGGAGATGATTCTGAACCTCTATTTTCTATCTTTTGAGATAGGTATCAAGGAAATCTAACCCTGACTCCTAAAGGTTAAGCCTCATTCTGGGGATAGCTTTGTGAAAGATGTCAATCTAACTAGTGTCTTGGAAATCTAACCTAGCTATTGGGGGACTAAGCTTCATTCTGAAGATAGTCCTAAAATATCTATTTGACTATGTTCTTTATGGATAGGTATCAGGGCAATCTAACCTTGACTCCTGAAGGTTGAGCCTCATTCTAAGGATAGCCTTGTGAAAGATATCAATCTATTTAGGTATTAGGGCATTCTAACCTAGATTCCTAAGGATCAAGCTTCATTCTGAAGATGATCTTGGAAAACTCTATTTTGACCAATGTCTTGGAAACCTAACCTAGACTTCAGAGAGTCAAGATCTATTTTGGAGATGGCTCTAAAATCTTCACCAATTGTTCAAATCTATTCTTCTATGCTTCAGGCATCAGACTATTCTTTGAATCAATGCGCTGCTCGCACATCAATTCAAAGAGGGGCAAAATGTAACACCACAAAATTGGCATCTTGCAACCCTAACCAATTTTGTTGCATTTTCTAGATCATCAAAGTCCTATTGTACTAGGCAATTCTGAGTTTTAACTGACTCTAATCGACCTAAGTGTCAAACGTAGAAAATTCTAAATCTACATTAAACATACATTATATTTAATTCCTAAATATCTATTGGCTAAACAAACCTTATGATCGAATTAATTTAATTGATAAAGTCCTAGCACTTTAATTAAATTAAATTCACCCTCTTTAGCTGAGACACATGAAAAAGGAATTAAATGATATTTAATTATTAAATAAATATCTTCTTTTTCAATAATTCAATTTAATTATTCAGATGATTGAGAAAAAGAAATTATGAGGTCATATTTATTTAATTAATTGAATATTCTCTCAAAAATCTTATCTCTGTTCAGAAATAGAATCTTTGAATTAATTGTGCTTTAAAGAGAAAGAAAACAATTTAATTCAAATAAAATAGAATTAAATCAAAGAAAGAAAAATAGCTAAAGCAGGAAGAAAACAATTTATTGAATTCTTTTCAATAAAGATTTCTAACTTTAACTGGCTTTTCCATCTGTTTTATTTCAAAGAGGAAAGTTTCTATTCTGATCATCTCTGAGTCTATAAAAGAACTCTCATTCTTCATTTCAAACCCCTAGAGAAAATATGCATTGTTAGAGAATACCGAATTATTGTCATGTTTCAAATAGAATAATATCATTTTGCAATAGAATAACTTCAATTTCTAGAATAATTGCATTTATCATCATGTCTTAGATTATCTTACATCTTTCAATTCTTAGTATAATCTTGCATTGTATTGCATTCATCATGATAAATCCTTCATTTCTAGATTGGTCTATGGTTGTGAGACTCTCGTTTTGAGAGCAATTTCAAAAAACCCATCTGGATAGAAGGCAACAGGTCGAATCATGCAGGCAGATAGGATGAATAATCTCATATTCAGTCTTGTGTGTACCTGGTGAAGAAGGACTATGTTGAAGTGTATGGTTAATTAACAAGGCCAAATTTACCACATACATCTTTATCTTCATCTGAATCATCCTTCATGGCTACAATTCCCATCTCAATGTCTTCTTCTGATTCGGTGTCAGTGTCATCATTTTTGCATGTAGCTAGGTAACTGGCCTTCTTTCCTTTGTCCTTGTAGTCTCGATTATATATTCTTTTTGATTGTCGGTTTCTTCTATAATCACCTCCGTCAAACTTATTTTCAAATGACCTATCATTACTTTTGTCATCTTTTCTTTTGCTAGAACATCTTACAGCAAAGTGTCCAATCTCTTTAAAATTTAAACATAGAAGTGGTAATTTACCTTTTCCTCTCTACATTTTTCTAACCATAAGTTCTTCAATTTACTCAAGATTTTCTTCTTCACTTTCACTTTCACTATCTTTTCTCATAGCGTGTTTATGACTTGATTTACTTATTCTCAAAGAAGATTTGAATGCAAAATCTATGTTTGGTAAGACACTATTATCAAAGTTATTCATCTCAAATGAAATTAGTCTTCCAATCAAACTATCTAGAGTAACATTGTTATTTGCTACTGCTCTCATTTCTTGTATGATAGATACTCTAATAGCATAAGTAGGCAGTAAGGTTCTTAGAATTTTACTTACCACTGTATCTTCATGTAGTACACCTCTAACTCCTCAGATAGCATTTAATACCTCTTTGATTCTTGTGATGTAATGTGTGATGTTTTCACCTTCTTTCATTCTGAGATTATCAAAATTTCCTCTAAGGCTTTATGCCTTGTCTCTCAGAATATTTTTATCACCAGCATGTACAAGCTTCAATTTATCCCACATCTTCTTTGCAGTTGCATGCTTTGACATCTTCAAATTCAGCAAACTATATTATCTTGCATTTGTGCTCATGTTTCTCTCTCATTTTTTCAACTGTGAGTGCTCCTATGGGAACACATATTCATTATCTAAGTATTGAGTAACATCATTTCCAATACCTGATAAGTGCAGTCTTATTCTTCTTTTCCATGAAGCAAAGTTGTCCTTGTTCAACTTGGGCACATCTCATCTATTCATCTTGTGATCTTTAGCTTAGGTCTTGAAACCTTCCTTCTAAGAACACAAGCTTTGATACCAATTTTTAGTAATAATTGATAGGAGGGTGAATCAGTAGCTTCCAAAATATTCCAATAATCAACCCTTACAACTTAGTACCACAAAATTATACCTCTAGTTATCTTTAGTAATGTAAGATTAATGTCTTCAAATACTTATATCAAATTACTACTTGTCGGAATGCTTTGTAAATCCTTATACTATATGTTTACTGATAAGCAGTCTGTTACTTTACCAAAACATAATAAATAAATAGTGTATACCGATCAATCCAGATTACTTATGTAAAATGAAAAATAATAAATTAATGACTCATAAACACATTGACACATGGATTTTTAACATGGAAACCCTGTTAAGGGAAAAACCACTGGGACCGGTACCCCAAATTTTCACTCTTGTAAAGTGAGCTCGGTGAAGAGCTAACCCTATTAAAGGTTACAAACACATTGTTAGGTGTGACCTTGTTAGAGGATTTAAATGAATAGTTTGTCACTTAGTATCTGGCATCTAATGCTACCATCCTTGATCAAACACTCACTTGGCCTATCAATAGGTATCAAGCATATCCAACGCTACTATGTATGATCAAAATTTTTGATACTCCTTGGGATGTATCTCAATTAGAAAATACTTTTAATTCCTACTCGTTTAAGAGACTTGATGTTTCAATGGTTAAACTAAAACATTAAATTGATCTATTCACACATAAAACTTGAATTGCATATTTTCAGATCTATTGTAAATGCATTACCTCTCAGATCAATGTAATCAATTCAATACTTTTGATCCATATTGTTCTACTATATGATGTTGTATCACTATTTGTTAGAGTCTGCAGAATTTAGCTCTTTCCTCAGCTTGTTTGATCAGGTCTGAATGAAGACTTTCTTCTCTTTCAAAATCTCTTCAGCGTTTATTTTCTTTTCACCCCCCCTTATTCATATTGAATAAGCTTGTCTCTTAAATAGACACGACTTCACCATTTCTTGGCTTTCTTAATCTTGGCGTGATCCACAATTATTGCCAATTAGATTTAAATCAAAACTCAAGTTTTATCTCGTAGAGATCTTCTTGCCAACTGGACAAAGAATCTTTAAATCCTTTACTTATCTCCGGCTTTATCTTGTTGATTAAAACAATGATAAGTACCTGTTAAGTCTATATTTAGCTCTTGATAGTTAAGCATTTTTTTGTTTCTGAACTCTTTGTTCTATCGGTCAATACTTCAATTAGTCATTGGTGACAACTGACTATTCCGTCAGTGTGACTTCAATTGTCTTTGGGATCTCCATCCATCAGGCAACACTATAATTATGTCTGTCAGGTTACACTATAATTTTCTCATTGGGTAACACTGTGAATTTACTCATTGGTAATGTTGTGCTTTTTCTCATTGGGTAACACTGTGACTTTACTCATTGGTAATGTTGTGCTTTTTCTCATTGGGTAACACTGTGACTTTTCTCTTTTGGTTTACTCTGTCCGTTGGTGTGCACTTTGTCGGTGTATACAGTCACTTTGTGAATACTTAACTTGTATGCTTTACTGATAGCATAGCCTTTGATTCATTGGTTCTTTGAAGTCTTTAGCAGTATATACATGACCATACAGATTATATCAAGTTGACATCAATCATTAACATTATATACATGACCATACAGATTATATCAAGTTGACATCAATGACAATACAATATATTAACTAGTTTAATATCTTGCAAGATCATCAATGTAACATCTTTAAACATTTAATCAGTCATAGTTCATTAATGTCTGGCTCTTGATAAGCTCATATAGATTAGATTTTATTCTTGTAGAGTGCTTTCTTCAATATTCAATCCCTTCACTGGATAGATATAGCAGCTTCTGATTTTTTCTCTGATTTTGTCTCTCCCTTTGATTTTTTCTCTCCTTAATCATCTCTTTTTCCTTTGACAGCAATAAGTCATCTCTCCCTTTTGATATTCTCTCCCTTATAGGTTACATATCTCTCTTAGGATATCTTCTCTCCTTTGATGGATATTTCATATGTATATATAATCTCTCTTCTTTGGATCTTCTCAGGATAATCTATGTTCCTTTGAGTGTATATATAATCTCTCTTCTTTAGATCTTATCATGATAATATCTGTCCCTTTGAATTCTTAGGAACTTCTCTCCCTTTGAAAACAATGCCAAAGTAAACTTTGATTATGCCAAAGTTATATCCTTTTACCTTTTTATAATATACTCCTTGAATTTCCCTATCCATCAGCAATACAATGACTCTAGTTTTTGGTGCAGATATGTACCTTGCTATTTACTGATATATCTTTGTAGTCCATCTCTATGCTTGCATCAACATGAATGATCTTTTGATTGTGTGTAGGTTGATACAGCCTCCTAGTCAACTCACTAACAAATAAACAAGGGTCGAACCCCTAGTCTTTGTCTCAGGCACTCAAATGTATCTTTAGGAAATTGCTTTGTGAATATATCAACTAATTATTCCTTTGATTGAACATATTCCAGTATCACATCTTTCTCTTGCACTTTTTCTCTTAAGTAATGATACTTGATAGAAACATGCTTAGACTTAGCATGCATGTATGGATTCTTAGAGATGTTTATTGCACTAGTATTATCATAGTAGATAATCACCGGTTCAAGAATTTTCATATTCATACCTTCCAGTAACTGTTTGATCCATGCAATATTAGAGTAGTTTGCAGCAGTAGCCACATATTCTTCTTCTGTAGTATATTGTGAGATGCATCCTTGCTTCTTGCTGATCCATGTGACAAGTCTTTCACCCATAAAGAATGCTCCTCCACTTGTTCTCTTTCGGTCATCTAAGTTTCCAGCCTAATCAACATCAATATAGACTTGAAGCTCAAATTTGCCTTCTCTTTTATACCATAAGCCATAGTCCTCAGTGTTCTTTAGATATCTTAGAATTCTCTTGATAGTAGTCATGTGTGATTCTTTGGGATTAGCAGAGAATATTGCAACTATTCCAACTGCATGTGCTATATCTGGTCTGTTATGCACAATATAATTTTTTTTCCAATCATTGATTTATACAACGTCTGATTTACCTCATTTTATTTGTCTTCTTTTGTCAGCTTACATCTGATTGCCATAGGTGTTCCAACTAGTTTTGAATCTTCCATCTTGAATATCTTTAGCACTTCCTTGATGTATTTGGATTGAGTGATATATATGCATGCATCTTGTTGAATAATCTGTAGAGAAAGAAATAATTTGATCTCACCAAACATAGACATTTCAAAATATTTTCTCATTTTATTAGCAAAGGAATTACATAGCATATCATTACCCCAAAATATGATATCATCAACAAATATTTCAGCAATCATAATATTACCATCGATATCTTCTTTTAAGTACAGATTATTATTTTCACTTGTTCTTACAAATTCAATGCTTATGAGATAGGAGTGAAGTATTTTATACCAGGCTCTAGGCTCTTGTTTCAATCCATACAAGGCTTTATGTAGTCTAAATACCATGTTTCTCTTGTCTGGATCAACAAACCCTTTTGATTGTTCAATGTATACCTCTTCTTCCAGTATTCCATTGAGGAATGCAGATTTGACATCCATCTAGTATACCTTGAATTATTTGAAGAAAGAATAATTCTAACTCCTATTCTAGCAACGGGTGTAAAGGTTTCTCCATAATCAATACCTTCTTCTTGTGCATACCCCTTTCATACTAATCTTTCTTTATTCCTTGTGACTTCTCCATTCTCATTCAGCTTGTTTCTGAATATCCATTTGGTACCAATGACATTCTTGTCATCTCGTCTTGGTACTAGTGTCGATGTCTTGTTCTTCTCAATCTGTTCTATTTATTCATTCATAGCATTGACCCATTCTTCATTTTCAAGTTTAGTATTAACATATTTAGGCACAAAATCACAAATTAAAGATCTAGTGCTCAATGACTTACTTCTTGTTCTTATTCCAGCTTTCTTGTCTCCTATGATCTGATTTTGTGGATGATGTCTTCTGACATACTTGGCAAGTTTTGGTTCATCTCTTTGTCCATCATTCTGATCTTCTTGACCTTCATTCTAATCTCCATCACTCAGAACATCATTTTGAGGAATTTCCTAATTTTTGGTAATTGCAGCCTAATGCTTGGGTGTAATTTTTTGTTGCTTGGGATCAATACTCTGTTGCTCAGGTAGAGTGTCAGGTTCTTTAGTCTAAAAAAACCTATTTTATTCTTCTGGCTCTTTTCTAATTTCCTTATCATTTCTCTCTACATATTCATCTATTCTAATATTTGCACTTTCAATGATCTTGTTAGAGGAATTGTTAAGACATTTATAAGCCTTTCTCTTGGTAGAATACCCTAGAAAGATACCTTTATCACTTTTGGATTCAATCTTTCCATTTCTATCATCTTTCAAAATATAACATTGACTACCAAAAATTCCGAAGTAACTTACATTGGGTGTGTATCCATACCAAAGCTCACAGGGTGTCTTCTAGGTGTCTTTCTTCAACTATACTCTATTCAATGTGTAGACAACAATATTGACAGCTTCTCTTTGTAATGTTTGAGTGATGCTTTTCTCAATCATCAGTGTTCTTGCACAATCAACAATGGATCTGTTTCTCCTTTCAACAATCTCATTCTGTTGTGGTGTTCTTGGTGCCAAAACCTATCTTTTAATTCTATGCTCATTGCAAAAGTTAGTGAATTCATAAGAAACAAATTCTCCTCCTCTATCTGATCTTAAGCATTTCAATTCCTTACCACTTTGTTTTTCTACCACAGCTTTATACCATTTAAACATCTTGAATGCTTCTTATTTTTCTTTTAGAAACATAAATGTCATCATTCTAGAATAATCATCAACAAAGAGAATGAAATATATATCACCATAGTAACTCTTTATTCTCATGGGTCCACATAGATTAGTATGGACTAATTCTATAATATCATTAGATGTATGGGATTTTCTCTTGAAACTAGACTTTTTCATCTTACCTTTTTGACAATTCTTACACATGATATGCTCGGGCTTTGACATGCTCGGTAAGCCTCTTACTTTCCTTTTATTGATTATCTTTATCATGTTTTCAAAATTCACATGACATAATATTTTATGCCATAGCCATATGTCTTTGTTTCTATCCATTAAACAAGTGGTGTTAATTTCATCAAGATAGAAAAGGTTACCTTTTGTCTATTCACCAATTCCTATCAACCTTCCTGATTCATTGAAGATCTTTTCCTTCTTATTTTCAAATGCTACTTGATGACCTATGTTATTTAGGTGTGAAAAACTCAATAGATTTTAATTAAGTCCTTTTACCCAGTATGCATTTTCATATTTGATCAGGTTGTTCACTATTATAGTTCCTTTACCTTCAACTGGACAAGGTGTGTCATTACCCATTCTTACTGATCCACCACTATAGTACTCAAAATATTCAAAATTTTGTTTATCACTTGTCATGTGGTGAGTGCAGCCACTATCTATAATCCATACATCATTCTTACTAACCTTAGATATGAGTGTAGTCTCCACATACCTTTCTTCTTCGTCAGAATCATCCTTCATGGCCATAAATACCATCTCAATGTCTTCATTAGATTTGGTGTCAGTATCTCCATCTCTTTTCTCAACTAGGTAACAAGATTTCTTCCCTTTGTCCTTTTAGTCTTTGGTATCTCTTCTATCAGATTATCAGTTTCTTCAGTAATCTCTATTATCACTTCTATCAAACTTATTTTCATATGATCTATCATTACTTCTATCATCTTTTCTTCTGTTAGGATATCTAGCAACAAAGTGTATAATCTCTTTATAATTAAAACATACAAGTGGTGATTTACCTTTGTATCTACCTTTGCCTCTCTACAATCTTCTAGCCATTAGTGCTTTAATCTCATCAAGATCTTGTTCATCACTATCACTTTCACTATTATTTCTAATAGCATGTTTATGACTTGACTTACTTATTTTCAAAGAAGATTTGAATGCAGACTCAATAGATGGTAAGACACTGTTATCAAAGTTATTCATCTCCAATGAAATCAGTCTACCAATCAAACTATCTAGAGTGACATTATTGTTTGCTACTGCTCCCATTTCTTGTATATAAGATACTCTAATAGCTTATATAGGCAGTAAGGTTCTTAGGATTTTACTTACCACTATTTCTTCTTCAAGTATGCATCCAACTCCTTGGATAGCATTGAATACTTTTATTCTATAGCTGTATTGAGTGATATTTTCTCCTCTCATTCTTAGGTCATCAAATTTACCTCTTAGGATCTCTACCTTTTCTCTTAGTACATTAGCATCTCCTCCATGTACCAGCTTCAATTTATCCCACATTTTCTTTGCAGAGGTGTAGTTTTTGACATCTTCAAATTTAGCATTGGAGAGAGAGAGGAAGAAAGCTCTATCACCATACAATTATGCTCATGCTTTTCTCTCAATTGCTCAAGTGTGTGAGGTCATGTAGGAAACACAAATTTAGTATCTAAGTATTGAACAACATCATTTCCAATACCTGATAGGTGGAGTCTTATTCTGCTTTGTCATGATGCAAAGTTGTCCTTGTTCAACTTAGGCACATCTCATTTTCTCATCTTGTGATATTTTTCTTGGGTCTTGAAACCTTCCTTCTAAGAACACAAGCTCTAATACCAATTGTTAGAATAACTCAGAGGGGGGTGAATCAGTGGCCTCAAAAATATTCTAATAAATTAACCCAAAAAATTATTACCACAATTATAAGCCTCTAGTTATTTTCAACCCTACAAGGTGAATGCCTTCAAATAATCTAAACAAATAACTACTCCTCAGAGTTTACTGTTAAACCTTATTCTTACTATTTACCGATTATAAGTCTTTCATCTACCGAAATGCAGTAAAAAACTTAGTGTATACCGATCAATCCATATTAGTTATGTGTAATGCAAAACACTAAAGTAATGACTCATAAACACATTGATACATGGATTTTTAATGTGGAAACCTTGTTAATGGAAAAACCACTTGGGACCGGTAACCCAAAATTTTCACTCTTTTGAAGTGAGCTCGCTGAAGAGCCAACCTTGTTAAAGGTTAAAAACACACTATTAGGTGTGGCCTTGTTAGAGGATTTAAATAGAATAGTTTGTCACTTGATATCTGGCATCTCTATGCTACCTTTTATGAACAAACCCAGAGTATTTTTTCAAATGGTATCTGGCATCTCATGCTATCTTCATGACCAAACCTTTTGATACTCCTTGGGATGTATCTCAATATAGAAAGGATTGTTAAGTCCTACTCGATTAAGAGACTTTCTCATCCAATGGTTATACAGTAAATGATATTTTCACATATACAACTATACCTTGCAGATTTTCAGATCTATTGTAAGATCATAATACCTTTCTGATCAATGTATCTTTTCAATACCTTTTCTCCACTTCTTTCTTCTTGGTGATGTTGTGGTTCTATGTTGCTCGGTGTCCATGGAATTATCTCTATTCTTTAGCTTGATTGATCAGGTCTAATTGAAGTCTTCCTTCATCATTTTCTCCTCAGCATCTTCTTTCTCTATTCACCTCTAATTCACAATGGATTAGATTGTCTCTCTATAGACATGATTTCACCATTTCTCAGTTCTTGACTTTCTTGTTCTTGGCGTGATCCACAATTCTAGCCAATCTTTCTTTAAAGATTTACTTTATTTTTATCCCGTAGATTTCTCTTTGACAACTAGAATAAAATAACTTTAAATCTTTCTCTTATCTCTGGCTTTAACTTGTTGATAAGAATAATATTAACAACCAATTAAATCCTTCTTTACCTCTTGCTAGCTAATTCTTTTGTCATTTCTAAACTTTCAGTTCCTTTCAGTGTTTAACTCTTTGTTAGCTTCAATCAACACTTCAATTCTCCTCGGACATCTCCATTGGGGTTGTTTGTCTGTCGGGGTTGTTTCCTGTCCTTCAGGCATCACTGTGAAGTTCTGCTCGTTGGTAATGATTGTGATTGTGCTCATCGGTAATGCTTGTTGGGTTTCTTGCTTGGGCAACATTGTGACTTTCCTCTAGGGTTTATCTATCTATTGGGGTGCACTGTCTGTCAGTGTTTGTAGTCACTTAGTGGGTATTGATCTTTTATGCATTACTGATAGCATAATCTTTATCTTTCTAGTTCTTTGAATTCTTTGAAAATTTGTGTATAACCAATCAGATTATATCAAGTTGACATCAATGACAATACAATACATTAACTGATTTAATGTCTTGCATTAACTTTCTCCAGCTTGGTGATCATCAACCTAACATCTTCAAACATTCAATTAGTTAGAGGTCATCAATCCACACGTCGGACCGATCCATATAATTGTTTGTGATATTATATTGGATGTACATGCTTGTTCTTTTAATGTCAGGTTTGCAGGTACAAAGCATCATCTTCCCTAAATTGGAAGGAGTGAGCATGTCCATATATTCATCTCAATGGTAAAGAGGGGAGTTAACATACAGACCCAAAACCCTACCCTAAGTCTATTATCCTAAGTATTGGATGAGTATCAATTTGTCTACCTTACCCAAATTCGTCAAGTTCACATAGATTCATGGATCCTATCCTTGAGTGTTTTTGAGTTGGTTTTGGTTGATTTCAGTTGAGTGTATTGATATTGTGTGAATTATCATGTTATTTATTGAAGTGAGTATTTTGGAATTAATTATTAGATATAGGGTATTTAATTAATTAAAATTAATTAAATACCTATGTTTAATTGAGAAAATTAATTAAAGTTTAAATATTGAATAATTGGATTTAATTAAATATTTAATTGAAATTAAAGTTATTTTAGCTTTTATGCTTGATTAAATAATTAAATATTTAGGTGCACGGATAAAATTGTGCTTTAAATATTTAATCTATCTAATATATTATTTAATTAATTATTTGTACATTGTAATTATTGAAATTAGAGTTTGAATTCAAAATGCAAGTTGTTTTAAAGAGTCAAAGTTGAGTTGCACAATTAATAGATATTTTTAATTAATAATTATGATTTTATTTCAATTTTGAAAGTGGAGTTAAATAAGTTTAGTGTAGTGTCTATTTTGGGATTGCATGAAAAGTGGGAGTTGATTCTCTTTAGGGGAGTTCTCTTCTCATTCTATCATAACAGGTTTTTGGGAGAGGAGAAGAATTTTGGAGGAGAAATTTTGTGTTGAGTATTTCTGTATTCTTGCTATTTTGTGCTATTGTTGTTGTTGGAGGCTTGGAGGAATTGAGGAGATCCTTGTTCTTGAGGCTTTGTGGTTCCGGATCTATTGTCAGATTTAGATTCAGAGGGCTTCGGGATTCTTCATTTCTCAAAGGGATTCATTATCAAATTTGTGGTGAAATTTAAGGTAGGGTTTGAAAATATTTCTTATTTTGGGCTTGGTAGGTTTCATTTCCTTGTCAGGAGTTATTTGTTGTTTTTATTAAATTGGGATTTTAGAAACCCTCGATCTATGATTTTAGGAAAAAATATTGCTTGGCATAGTAGGGTTATGTTAAAATTTTGTGAAAAAATACCTTATGAAAGACCCTAAATTTAGATAAATTAAATAGGTCTATAGTGGAGAACATAGTGGAAAGAAAATATTTTGATGTTCAAAAATTCTCCTTGAAAAAATTTAATTGTTTCAAAAAAAATGCTCTCTGAAAAAAAAATGCAGTCAAAAAATTCACCAATGAAAAAGAAAATATATCCCAGAAAAATACAAAATAGAAATATGTGAGGAGAAAAACAAAAGAAAGAAAATCCTTTATTAATTTCTGTTTTCAAAAATTTTATTTTTAAAAAATTAAATTAAATTAAATTTGCTTAGGAAAAAATGTTTATAAAATTTCATTAAAAAAAATTAATATAAAAAATATATATTGTGGTTGGGGGCAATGGGCTCCACCTCCACTAACCCCAGTGGGCAACCGGTCACGGCAGTCGGACTGTCGTAAGGCAGCCAGAGTACCTCGGTAGCAGGATTGCCTGCGGCAGACTCGGTCTGCCTATGACAGCCGATGTCATGGGATGCGAGGATACGGGGGGCATGGGGCCCGCCTCCCCCAAATGGGTTGTTATTATTATTATTATTATTATTATATATATATATATATTTTAAATTGTTTTAAACTGTTTTATTATTATATAAAGTTAATTTATTTAAATAGTTTTATTTAGTTTTAAAAAAAAAGCATTTTTAATTTAATTCATTTAAATTATTTAAATGTTTATTATTTATGTGTTTTAAAAGATGGCTTTAGCTAATTTCTCTCATTAATAAATTAGGAAATTTAGTTAATTATAAATGTTGTTTTGTTTATTAAAGAGAAACCATTAAAGTAATCTTTTAATATGATTGGGGTTATTAGGTGATTAATTTAGTTAATTAAGCTAGTAGCATTTCGATGGATTAAAATAAGTGGATGAAATCTTATAATAAATATTATATCTATTTTGTTTCTTTTCTTAAATAGTTAATTGGTAAAATTATATGTGCTTACTTTTAAAGGGATAATTATTATCGATTGAAAACTACTAGGAATGTATAGAGGAATCAAAATATTTGATTGGTATCATAAATCATTTAGCCATAGTCTCTTAATGATTATTTCTTATAGTGGAAGATTGTTATATTATTGTTAGAATAAAAACGTATTAGGTTATTGTTGTTTCTGCATAGTGTATTGATGGTTTCTTTCTATGAGTGTTTATTTCTATGCTATGGGTATCTGGAATTTAGAGTGCCCTAGGATGAATACAAAGGTTGGGAGGTGAATTTCATTTATGATTTTATGGTGTGGCATGTGTGCTATGTATTATTACCCTAAAATGACCATATGAACCATATCGATTATGTTATCTGAGAATGGGTATCCTTTGTGATCATTCATGTTATGTGTGGGGAACTGGATTGGGTATACCTGATTTTTACCTATGCTAGATCTATGTAGGATCAGTGAGCCTAGGGTAGGTTACCTAGATGTGTAGTATGGGTGGCTTGCAATAAGTGACGAGGCCCCCAAGTGGCTACTAGGATTTCTTATTGTAAGTAATCTTAATAAGTGATAACTTAATATGTAACTAAGATATTTTAAACTGAATTAATAAGATGTGTGTTGCCTCACACATGCTTGAGTGCTATCCTAGGCTAAGATGGAGAATGAGATGATGCTTTCCACCTTGAGGGGTGTGTGTCTAGCATAGTTAGTGACTTTTTCTATTTGAGAGGTTATTGATACCGTGTATGGTCACTTGAGTGTCGGTATTCATTAGGATTACTAGGACATAACTTAATAATTAGACGTACATGATGACACCTTCCTATACACAATATAGATTTCCTATGTGTGTCAGTTGCCTCTGGATTAGTGATTCCTATCTTTCAGTATGTATAGTGCACCTGGAGTTAGAGAGCTACCAGGATCCCTTGCTTAGTGGTTACTTCCTTCTTTGGTTGTGGATATCTGAGTGGGGTCTGTTGTTATCTCCTCAGCACGGTGGAGTGGAATTTTGTAGTTTCACACAAATAGGTGGTAGTGATTCTTTACCATTTGAGATTTGACGTCCTTGTTCCAGTGCTTGGTGGTTCTCATGCAGTTGAGATATTTATGATTCTTCATTGGTGGTTGTGTACTTAGCATTCATTATATTGTAGTCTTATATTAGTGTATTACATGTGATACCTAATTTGAATATTGTATTATATTGTTAGAGTGATTACTACATACCCTATGACATGTGCAGTGGATGTGAATTTATGTAGGTTTCATGATTTCCACGAATATTATAATTATTATTTGTAAGTTGTATTTATTGCATCTATCTAAATGAAATGTTTTGTTATGTTGTTTAGTTGAGTTTTTCTTTTATGTAATTCAACGTCATGGAACCCTTGAGTCTTGTAATCGATGTTTGTATGTGTTATGTGAGTAAATGGTATTTTCTTCTGCATTAATATATGTATTATTGTGTAAACTTTAGAAAAGTAAATTGTTCATCAAACTTAGTATCTTGTTCTAGGTTAATCTCTCTTGGGTTCCCTGGCTGGGTGATACATCATGTGTGTATGAGGAAATATATAACCTATTGGGAGCAAGCTCAAACATGAAAATTTAGTGGGTTAGCACATAAAATAGATTCAAATAATATATAAGCATGAAAACTTCAAAGAAATCCATATAACATCGGATAAAACCTAAAACAAGTGCACCCAAGAGGCTTGTTTGATCTTATCTCTTATGGAGGTGTGAATGTGCTCTCTTAAACACAACACATAAATACCCAAGTGGATTTTATGATGAAGATGAATGCAAATGAGATGAATGGATGAAGAAAGAGCTCAAGAAATAGTATGAAGAACTAGTCTCAAGATGTTATCTATGAAGATTCAAGCTCTTATGGAGTGCAATAAAAGATTGAAACTATGATTCATTACCAATTACCTAGCATATGGTCTCCAAATAATTTAACAAATAAATTAATATTGAAAGCATAAAAACAAGTATGAAATATAGAGCTATGTTAGCGTGATAAAAATGCAAAAATGAGATGAAATTCAAGAGGAGAAGGCCTCTATTTATAGATTTTTGGAGGAAGGAGAGAGGATTGGATGAGGTGACACCTATGTGGAATCCACATAAGATCTACATAAGGGACACACAAGCATGGAGGAGAGGTCAAATTTAGCATTAAATGCTTTGTGAGACTCAAGGTTTCTCACACATGTGTGAGCAACCTTGGAGAAAGGAGTGGGAGACAAGGTTGTAAGATCATTTAAGAGAGTTGGGCGGCTCTCTTGGGATGACTTTCTCACACATGTGTGAGCACTCTATTAGGACTAAAAAGGTTACGAATCACCTTTTAAGTAGGATTAGTGGGTGATTAAGTGGAATGTAGGTTTAGGAAGTGGGATAGGTAGGGGTAGGTAGGAGTAGAGTAGACTTAGGGTAGACTTCTAGATTGGATTAGTAGTTTTCTATGTAGGGTTTAAATTATTATCCAAATTAGATTTAAATTAATCATAGTTTAGAATAATTAAGAGGGTGAAGGATTTTAATCAATATGAATTTATTAAAAGGGGGTTTTAAGGAAAACGTATTAAATTAAATACATTATGATAGTATTTAGATTACATTTAAATACTAGTAGCAAAAAAATTTAATTAATTAAATTAAATAGTTGGATGAATAAATAGGAAATATTAATTTAATTAATATTTTTGGATGTCCACATTTTTTCCCTCTTTGATGTGGTGTCACAAGTGGCATTGCATCAAAAACAATTGCCCCATAAGAAGTTGGATTTATAGGAGTCGTGTTGAAGCGATGATGGTATGAGGTTGTGCCCCCTCGAGAAAAGATTGCAATAAGCAGAGCGTTGTGGGATTTTCTCAAAAAATGATGCAAACACATGAGAGAAGGGAAAGAATGGGTGGAAAGAATAGAAGGGGAATAGTGAATAAATAGAAGCCTTTCTGAAGCGTGAAAATGCAATCATGATACTAAATGTAGCTAACAGAACTTGGGGATTAAATTGTGTTAATTTTTTGAGAGCACACCCTAGTTTGATATTGTAAGAGGAGGTATGCATTAGGTGTTAGAAAACATAGATGACATGGTTCCTTTGTGTAGACTAGAAACACATACATAATAAGTAGATTTAAGAACATAAATGTAGATTGTACAAAGATGATGGAACTAATACATGGACACTCATAGGGAGACCGAGTATACCTAAGATATTATTAAAGACTTGGTGGAAAGTGTACTAGAACCTACCGCTAGGAAGCCAGGGATTATCATAACCATGTAAACAACAAAGATGGACTAAAATACAAACAAATAGATCATACTGCAAAAGACACATGTATAAATAGATGCCTTTCATGACACACCAGGATATAGGAGATCCAGGTGGTTATGAGGAGGTTTTGATTGACACAAAAGATAATATCAACAAAGAAGGCCTCATGACCAAGAAGTCATTTATTCCAAAGTTCTTTCCATGAACAAGATGGTGTGATGAAGGATTTGATTAACTGAAGTAGGGAGGATGCACCCTAATGGGCCAAGATGGGATTGTTTGTCAAAGTGGGTAGTCATTGGAAAAAGGTTGTGGATAGAACAAGGAGCTAGGAAATTTGATCTCAGAGCTGATTTGGTACAGAGTGTTTTTGCAGTCACTATGTCCAGGAAAACCTCAGTGTGATGGGATTAAGCTCATTGGTGCTGGGAAAAGGATATGGGTTGGGAGGGACGTGTGAGTGTAGGAAACAAAGCCTTGTGAGGATGAAATAAAACATGAAGGAGAAAGAGATATGGAGTAATGTGTTAATGTGGAGTGGGACAAAAGGTAATGTTTTAGGTTTTACAGGGATTTTATGGTGTTTTGGGAATTTTCACAATTTTTTAATTTTTGCGGGGATTTTGAGATTTTATGTTGTACAGGAGGAGGTAAGAGAGGAATTTATTTCATTAAGATACATAGAAATGATCAAATCTTGGGAATGGGGAGCAGTAGGGGGAGTGGGGAAAATGGTGGGGTAATAAGGCTATGAGTAGGATCTAGGGGTGGAGATGGATTTGGATGACGTAGGAAAGGAAATGGTCAAATAGGAACACTTAGGGTGGTGGGATGCAAGCTGAATGGGACCAAAACAAGTATTTATATGCAAGTGATATGTACAAAAGTTTAGGGAGCAGGATGAGGTTGATCTTGGAACTGATGCATCTAATAGATGGAAACAATTAGGCTAGTGGGATACATAGTTGAATGGGACCAAAACAAGCAGTTATATGCAAATGATATTTAAAAAAGCTCACGGAGAAGGATGAGGTTGATCTTGGAACACCTAGGGAGTATGGGTTCTATGATGGAGAAATGATGGGGGGTGGGTAGATGAATGTGATTGATGAGACAGAGGGAGATGAGAGTTTGATAGATAATGATACATCCCAATATATGTGATGCATGTTTGCCAAGTTTTCAGCACACATACTTATCCAAAGTGCCTAATTGCCAAGTTTTCACCATTGGACGATTCTTTTTTCTTTTTTTCTTTTCTTTTATTATCATCTAGGCGCCTATTTACCAGGTTTTCACAAAGATAATATTTTTTACAAAAAATTTATACTTTTTATGGATTTTTTCAGACGAGTGGGGTTTACAGCACAGATCAGGCATAAAATGATTTGAGGTGAATGATGTTTATGGGATCATTCAAAGGTTCTCCTTCTGGAGTAGATAGATGATATGTCCCTGAGCTAAATTTTATTGTGACAATATATGGACCTAAGTAACCTCAAACTTACTTTTCTTTTCTCGATTTGTGCCTACCTTCTGATTTTCCTTGAGGACTAGATCCCCCACCTAGAATTTTCATGGGTGGATCTTCTTGTTGTAAATTCTTTTAAGCCTATTTTGGTAAACCACAATGTGATTGTAGGCTTGTTTTCTCTTTTCATCTAGAAGACAAATTTGTATGAGTCGCGCTATGTGATAGCCTTCATCAATGATCAGGTTCTTGAGTAACACACGTAGTGATGGAAATTTATCCTCAATTGGTAAGACAAATTTTGAACCATATACAAGTGAGTAGAGATTGGTTCCTATAAGACTATAGTAAGATGTATGGTATTCCTAGAGTGTGGGGTTGATTTGGAGGTGTCTGTCATGACCAGTATCATTGACAACTTTCTTCAGGATTTTTAGGAGTGTTTTGTTGGTTGCCTCAGCTTGGTCATTACCTTGTGGGAAATATAGACTCGAGAAGTAGTGATGGATATGGAGGTATTCACATAGATCAGTCACATTTTGGTTCTTGAATGGTGAACCATGATCTATAAATATGGTAGATAAGATGTCAAAATGACAAACGATATGGTAGATGATGAATTTGGATATTTGGACACCTGTTGTAAGGGTGAGCAGAATAGCTTTGACCCACTTTGTAAAATATTATATAGCTATGATAATGTACTTGTTTCTTTCTGAGGATAGGGGTGATTTTACAAATGAGGTCAAAAACCCAACAAGAGAATGGTCATGGAGGCACAATGGGATGCAGATCTTGCGTCGAAGCATGAATCAAATTAGCATGTTGTTGACAAGGTAGGAATTTATTTACAAATTTATAGACATTATGTTTCATTGTGGGCACCTCATATCCCATCATGTACCTCCTATAAATCTTGGGTTTCCTCATTTGTGTCTAAATAGCTAGAGCAAACATTATGATTGATGCAGAGAACACAATGAGAAGACAATGAGATACACAATCTCTTTCACAAATCTTCAACCTTTACCTAGGTTCAATCTGACTCCAACCACATTTCTATCAGATGGATTCTAACTTTTCCTACAGGTCTTGAAACCTTCCTCAAAACACAATGAAACACTCAAAGTTACAAATAAGTTCTCAATTTATGCTTCAGGGACACTCTCCCTAAATTAAGCAAAGATGTGAAACTCTTCACTAGTGGCTTCACCCAATAAATCCAATGGATGTAACACCCTACTAGGGTCCTAAGGATAGGGAAACACGTAGCCAATTGATCCTTACACACTCACAAACAAACAAATACTAATTATACTACAAATCCTTGTAGCCCTATGCAAGAGGTTTTTCTCACACCAATTTTGATTAAAGAGGGAACAGAAAGAAAGATGAATGTTTTTAGAGACCCTTAATGGAGTTACTACAACCTCCAAAGACCCAAATTCCAATCTACTCTAGCACCACTAAACCCTCACAAAGTACACAGACCTAATTGGCCAAATTAGGCTTGGTTTAAAAATCAAGTGGTCTATGATGGGTACACAGAAGGGATGTAGGGATTGGGAATCCTTCTACTAACCCCAAATGATCTAAATCAACCTTTCAATTGATCCCTCCAATCAAATCATTCATTTTTTCATGACTGCACATGTCTAACTAGTTAAATACATTGGGATATTTAGCCTACGGCTTGATGCTAAAAATAGGAAAACACTAAATCTCATCTTGAGCCTTTGGAGTCATTAAATATACACCCCTAACTTTTATTTCCTAGGGGTTCATGGATTTCCACTAGAAAAATTTCAAGTTAGGGCTCCATTTTACAACAGGCCTGTATTTGATGCCCTACTGGACTACCTTCACCAAAATGTTTATAACTTTCATTCTATAATTCCAATTGAGACCAAATAAAATGATCTAAAAAATGGACTCACTAGGATATCTACTCATGGAATTAATTCCACTCTATCAATCTGTACATGTCCATACACAGAAATTGCTCAACAAAATCTAGTAATTTTATTCAAAACTGCACCAAACCCGCGTCTACAAATTCCAACCCCATTGAGGATGCTTGGATATGTTCAAATAACATGAAATATAAGTTCCAACTGATAATGGGTGCTTATGATCATTGGAAACCACATTTTGAACTTCTCGAGCAACTTTTGAAAAGTTTCTCGAGCAACATTGACAATTTGTTTGATAACTTTGCAAAATTGTTGCATTTTACACTTATTTAACCCAAAATGACTTATATTTGATTCCTATGACCATGACATGATCCAATATGATCAAAATTACCTAAAATCCTTGGACTCAACAATGTGACACTTCAAACACCTAAAACACTTATTTACAGCTATTAAAAGCAACTAAGGATCCAAGTGGACTAAGGTGTCCCAAGGTTTATAGATGCACCTTAGGGATCCTTGATCAGACAAATGGATCAAATGTTATAATACTTAAGAGATAACTGAGAGGGGGGGGGGTGAATCAGTTATCTGCAACTTTAAATCTTTATCTTATACTTATTAATCCAGATTGATGCAAAGTAAATGCACATACAGATAACACTTTACACAACACATCAATTTGGTTATGGGGAAACCAAATGGTAAAAACCCCAGTGGGAATTAGTACCCACAAAGAACTATATTGTTTATAGTGATCCCTGTTAAAAGATCTTCCAACCCTGTTAGGAGTTGTAAATTACAATGCAGTAGTATAGTGACCTAGTTAAGGGTCGGACCCTATCAAGAGTCTTTTACAATAACCCTATTAGGAGTGGAGGACTCAATATCCAAGTGGTGAAGGCTACAACCTTCTAGTTATTTGATACACACTGTATCAACAAGGTGAACTACTATTTGTGACACTACTTGTCTGATCAATTCCTTTTGTGCATCGATGCTTTAACTTCTTGTAAAGCACTACAACAATCTTCTCTGTATTTTAAAAGCTTCAACTTCAATATCTATATTATCAACATATGATAAATATAGCTCTACTAATTTAACACTTTGCTCTACTTTTCTAATCTCTAGCTTTCACAACTCTTCTCATTACAAATGACCTTCTATAAGTACATACACCAAGTATGAGATCATGGGACCTGTAGGACAAATCTTCTTAACATCCTTGTCAGCTCTACTAAGAGCGCAAGCATAATTACAACTGTGCAAGTAATAACTGAATAGACACATCACTTCACTGAGTCGGCTTCATCAATTTAACCATAACTTTGCAATCTTCTTGAAACAAGTTTGGTGCATTTAGATTAATATCAACAACTCATAACTCATCATGAATATACACACACATATCCTGAAGATAGGTGCAACTTGATCAACATGTTACATATGTCGGCCTTAAACCATTATTCCTCTAGAACTGTAATCGTCAATAACAGGATTACATATCTTAACTGAATCTTCATATCTAATTCTACATGTATGAACATATCATAGTAAACATGTCAACAACATGTATCTATCCACGCTAGTCTTCATGTCTTCATATTGATAAGTACATATAGAAGTACTACTGTGTATTATATGTTATTATCAATGAAAAACATACAATCAATCAACTGTTTAGAATCAAATCTCCAACAATCTCCCCCTTTGGCATTGATGGCAACATATGATAAAAACAACTTCTATTCATGGTGTCTACTTTCTTTTACAATCTTCTCAATATCCTCATCAAAGATTCATCTACACTGCTGTAGTTACATAGATTGTGTATACTCCCCCAAATTATAAACTCCTTGTATGTGTTCCTTGTTTAGCTCTTTGTTTGTGTTCCTTTTTTTTAGTATATACTCCCCCATTGACATCAATGGCAAAGGGTGCCATAAACCATTCTGCACAGGTACTACTCCAGAAGTAGAGTAGTCAACCATTCATCAGTCACATAGCTAGACTGATGTACTTGCTAATTTTTCTAATCAGACTTAGGAGAGGGAATGACTCCCAACTTCTCCCTTAGATACTCAAAAGTATCCTTTGCTAAAGGCTTCATGAAAATTTCTGCTAGCTAATCTTTTGTGTTTACATAATCCAATGTCACTTCCTTATCTGCAACTTTTTCTCTCAGAAAGAGATACTTGATCTCTATGTGTTTTGTCTTTGTGTGCATTACAGGGTTCTTAGACATGTTAATAGTACTGGTGTTGTCACAGTGAATAACAACAGGATAGTCAACCTGAATACCAAAGTCTTTAACCAT
>MU227529.1:3490159-3523651 GCA_018584345.1 Thuja plicata | reverse complement strand
CATGTTTACCCATAACACATTCCCTTCATATTGTGTCAATTGGTCTTGCAATGCTTGGTAGGTCTCTAACTGCCTTGACATTACTGATCTTTACTATATTGTCAAAATTGATATGACATAATCTCTTATGCCATAACCAACTGTCATCTACTTTTGCAACAAAACAACTTACATCTGAATTGAGCTGAAAAACATTACCTTTTGTTTTAGATCTTGATGCAATCATCTCTCCATCCTTTTTGCTAATAATGCACTTGTTGTCTTTAAACTCCATGTGATATCCTTTTTCAAGTAGTTGTCCAACACTCAGCAGATTATGGTGCAAGCCATCAACATATAGAACATCATCTGTCTTGTTCTTTCCATCCAAGGTGATGGAACCTCTACCTATGATAGGTTTAGGAGTTTTATCTCCAAATCTAACCATACCTCCTTTGTATTTTTCTAGATGAACAAATTTTTCTTTGTCACCTGTCATATGGTGTGAGCATCCACTGTCAATGATCCAATCAGTTCTGACATCTGCTTTGGAAATTAAGGCTAATTCTTGTTCTTCTTCTTTATCTGCAATGTCCATTTCTTCAAGCAATCTTTCCATGTCTTTAAAGGCAATGAATCCAATTTCATCTTCTCCTGAATCTTCATCAGTTACACCTTCTTCAGCATGGTAACATTCCTTTGTATACTTAGGTTTGTAATCAGATCTAAACTTCCTAACTCTTGTGGGACACTTAGATGCAAAGTGACCAATCTTATTACATGAAAAACACTTGAATGGAAGTTTTCCTTCATACTTTCCTTTTCCTTTCTTTTCTCTCTTATCAATCATGGCAATTATCTCTTCTAGTTCTTCATCAGTTTCTTCATTCTCATTATGACTAGAGAGAGGATTTCTTACTGTGGATTGAAGCTTTGAAGGATATTTCATTCTTAGGTTCATTCTTCAATCTTGATATCTCAAATGCAGAGATTTTGCTTATCAAAGTAAGTCTTTCTCTTGAAGTCTTGTGAGAATTGCATAGTTTCTTCTAGAATACTGATCTTGTTTTCATAGTCTGATGTCAAAGTACTTAATAACTTATCCATTATATCTTCTTCTGATATTTCACCACCATTGTTCCTGATTCTGGATACTGCTTCATTTATCCTCTGATTGTAAGATCTAATGTTTTCTTCTGGTAACATCTCAAGACTATTGTATTTCTTCTTCCATGTCTTTCTGCATGCATTCTTTGCTTGAATGTCTCCTTCAAAAATGTCTTCTAAATAATTCCATATGATATATGCTTTGTCAATTTTCTTGATTTTGGAAAATTCACTGTCAGATAAGGTGCTGATTAGGGCTTCTTTGGCAATTGCATTATTGGTAAATGTTTCCTTTTGTCTTCTAGTAGCATCATCCTTTGCAAGGACTTTCAGAGATGGAATTACAACTTCTTGTGTAGTAATTTCAAAGATCTCAAATCCAATGCACTGTAGATGTTTTAACATTTTGTTCTTCCAATCCAGATAGTTCTTTCCATCGAACTTAGGGCTCTCTTTTTTGAAGTATGCCATCTGATCTACCTTAAGCTATTAGGCTTTCTCTCCAAGGCACTTGGCTCTGATACCAATTGTTAGAATACTTCATAGATAACTGAGAGAGGGGGTGAATCAGTTATCTGCAACTTTAAATCTTTATCTTATACTTATTAATCTAGATTGATACAAAGTAAATGCACATACAGATAACACTTTACACAACACATCAATTTGGTTATAGGGAAACCAAATGGTAAAAACCCCAGTGGGAATTAGTACCCAGAAAGAACTATATTGTTTATAGTGATCCCTGTTAAAAGATCTTCCAACCCTATTAGGAGTTGTACATTACAATGTAGTAGTATAGTGACCTAGTTAAGGGTTGGACCCTATCAGGAGTCTTTTACAATAACCCTATTAGGGATGGAGGACTCACTGTCCAAGTGGTGAAGGCTACAACCTTCTGGTTATTTGATACACACTGTATCAACAAGGTGAACTGCTATTTGTGACACTGCTTGTTTGATCAGTTCCTTTTGTGCGCCAATGCTTTAACCTCTTGTAAATCACTACAAAAATCTTCTCTATATTCTAAAAGCTTCAACTTCAATATCTATATTATCAACATATGATAAATATAGCTCTGCTACTTTAACACTCTACTCTGCTTTTCTAATCTCTGGCTTTTGCAACTCTTCTCATTACAAATGGCCTTCTATAAGTACATACACCAAGTATGAGATCATGGGACCTATAGGACAACTCTTCTTAACATCCTTGTCAGCTCTACTAAGAACGCAAGCATAATTACAACCACGCAAGTAATAACTAAATAGACGCGTTGCTTCACTGAGTCGGCTTCATCAATTTAACCATAACTTTGCAATCTTCTTGAAACACATTTGGTGCATTTAGATTAATATCAAAAACTCATAACTCATCATGAATATACACATGCATATCCTGAAGATAGGTGCAACTCGATCAACACGTTACATACGTCAGCCTTAAACCGTTATTCCTCCAGAACTGTAACCATCAATAACAGAATTACATATCTTAACTGAATCTTCATATCTGAGTCTGCGTGTATGAACATAGCATAGTAAACATGTCAACAACATGTATCTATCCATGCTGGTCTTCATGTCATCATATTGATAAGTACATATAGAAGTACTACTGTGTATTATATATTGTCATCAATGACAAACATACAATCAATCAACTATTTAGAATCAAATCTCCAACATCAAAAAACAAGTGGGATGATCTCAAGGATCCATCCTTATTACAATGAAAAGGAAATAAATAATGCCTCATGTTTCCTACACCATACTCCTCATGATAAAATGAGATCAAGTCTCTTGAGTTAGAAAGTCTTCAAGTTGAAAGTCTTTTTTCTGAATTTCTTCAGGGGTCATCTAGGTGGCATCCTCGAGAGGTTGATTCTTTCACTTGACCAAATACTCATAGTAAGTAATTCTCCTAGTCTATTTTCTCACCCTTTTATCTAGAATGCTTTTAATCTCTAAATTTTTTTTTGTGGGTAGATCTTTCAACACCTTTCCCTGTGTGGAATCTAAATCACCTGCAACACAATCATTACCAACATGATGTTTATATGCATAGATGTTAGCAATATTAAAAATAATAGATAAACCAATATGAGATGGTAAGTCAATCTTGTAAGCTTTGTTGCAACACTTCTTAAAGATCTTGAAAGTACCAATTTTCTTCATCACTATTTTAGTGTACTCCTTAGGTATCCTTTCTTTCTTAAGATGAATCATCACCATATCTCCCACTTTAAATTGAAAATCTCTTCTCCTTTTTCCTATATGTTCTTTATACTTTTCAGTGGTATGTTTCAATTTTGTTTGCACTTGTTGATGGATATCTTTCATCACTTTAGAAAAATTCTCTACCACTGCACTTCTCTTCTCCATGTCCTTCACATCTCTAAGTTCTAACACACCCCTAGGGTGAACACCATACATAATTTGGAAAGGAGTCAAACCAGTACTCCTATTGTGTAATACCCACTCATATTTTGCTTTCAGTTTTGATGTCGTACTCTTTTAGGCAGTTATTTAAGTTGATTGGCTAGATTCTTTTAGGCTACATTTCATGTCAGCTATTATTGTTTCATTTGATGGTGATTTTGGATTATGATGTGATGGATTTTTCATATGCATAGATAGATGTGATGATATTATCACGATGATTATTATATAATGATTTCAAATTATGATGTACTTACCCCATACTTGCATGTGTATGGTTATCATAAATGTTGATGTACTTGTGATGTGTTTGTTGTGGTAGAGGATAGAGACGTAGTTACTTGATTTGCGAGATCAACACGTTCGACCGATTCCTATCATTGTTTGCGATACTATATTGGATGTACATGTGTGTTCTTTTGATGATAATTTTGTAGGTACAGGGTATTGTCTTCCCTGAATTGGTAGGAGTGAGCGTGCCCACATATTCATCTCAAAGGTAAAGAGGGGAGGTAACATACAGATCCAAAACCCTAACCTAAGCCTATTGTCCTAATTATTGGATGAGTATCAATTTGACTACCCTACCCAGATTTGTCTAGTTAACATAAATCCATGGATCCTATCGTGTTATGTGTTTGGGTTGATTTTGAGTGAATTCAGTTGAGTGTTGTGATATTGTATGATTTATCTTGTATTTGTGAAACTAATTATAGTAGAATTATTGAACATTGGAATTTAATTAAATATTTAAATTAGAATTTGAGTTATATTAGTTTTTATGCTTTATTAAATAATTAAATCTTTAATTGCATGGCTAAGTTTGCTTTAAATATTTAATCTATTTAATATATATTTTAATCAATTACATGTGTAAGATATTATTGAAAATTGAGTTTGAATTCAAAATGCAACTTGGTTTAGTAAGTCAAAGTTGAGTTGTGCAAGTAAATAGATAATTTTTAATTAATAATTATTATTTACTTTCAATTTTGAGTTGAGTGCTTTTAAGGGTTAACTGGTGTGTTTTCATGAGGGTTTGCATGATTGGGGAAGTTGATTCTCTTTAGGAGAATTCTCCTGTCATTCTCTCATAATAGGTTTTGGTGAAGACATTTTTTTGGAGAAGAATTTGTGAGAGCATATGTGTGTGTTCTTTTTCTTTTGCTATCTTGTGAATTTTGTGTGTGCTTGGAGGCTTGAGGATTTGTGGAGATCTTGGCTTCGGAGGCTTTGTGCTTCTAGATTTGCATTCAAAATTGGATTCAGAGGCTTCGGGATTCTCCATCTTCTCACCAAGCTCCTTTGTCAAATTCTTGGTGGATTTTAGGTAGGGTTTGATAAAAAAATCCCTTTTTATTTCAATTTGTGAATTTTGTGCTTTCTATGTGTTTTGGGTGGTTTGCATTTCTTAAATATGTTTATTTATGTATTTTCTTAAAAGGGTGTCTTAGAAAACCCTAGATCTAAGTGTTTTTAGAAAAAAATGTAAACTTGGCATAGTAGTGTTATGCAACCAAAATTTGAAGGAAAAATATGCATGGGAAGACCTATAAATTGAGAAAATCAATCTCCCTATAGTGTATACTATAGTAGAAAAATAAATTATTAAGTTGGAATATATTCTCTTTGAAAAAAATTAATTATTTGAGAAAAACTATGTTCTCTGGAAAAATACAGTCCTTTGAAAAAAATTCACGAGACAAGAAAAATTTGCCCAAAGTAAGGAAAAGACAAAAAAAGGGGAAACAATTACCTAATAGGAAAAGTCCTATTCATCTTTCCGTTTTCGGAGATGATTTAAAAAAATATATAATACCATTTTAGGAACAAATGATATTTGATGTGGTTAAACAAAATTTTAAAAAAATTAAAATTAAAATTAAAAAAATTACAAGTGAATCGTATTACTACGGTTTTGTTTGGTTAGAAAAATATTTAAAAGAAAAATTTTAAAAGTTTGCAGGGTGCTGGGCTCCACCCACCTGCCCCACCCATGGCAGTCGGCTGCACATCACAGTCTGGTCTGCTAGCAATCGGTCTCCCTTACGGCACCCAGACTGCTACGGCAACCCCTTTGGGTGTTGTGAAAGTAGGAAGGGGGTAGGGGCGCAGGGGACCCACTCCGCCCCCCCTCCCCAACAACTTGCTAAGTTGTTTGATTTTAAAACAAACTTTTGAAATATTAAGTTTCACTTTTTTTATTTATTTTAATTTGTAATTTAATTAATTTGTTTTATTTAATATAAATTTTTAATTAATTTATAATATATTTACTTCATTTATATTATGTTTAGTTTATATTATGTTTAAATTATAACATATTTTTTTTGTTATTAAAGAAATAATCATATTTAATTTAAATTTTGATAAATGTTTTTTTTATTAAATTTTGTGAATTAAGTAATATGTAATTCAACTTTCTTAATGTAATTTAAGTTAGTTTATTTAATACTATTTAAATGTAATTTATTTAGTATTATTTAAATTTAACTTAATTAAGGTCACTAAAATATGTGTAAATAGTGTTCTTGAATAAGGACATTTTCTGGGGGATAGTTAGTTCTAGTACAAGATTATTACTTTAAGATTGGTTCAAGTTAATTACTATTTGGTTTTTGGATGATATAGGGAAATTATTATAGTTTTCAAACAAATAAGGAAGGAATGTATAATCAATTTGTTGATTATATTTAACCATAATCTTTTAGATGAGTATTGCACTACTTTCGTGAATCTTCTTATATCATCTTGAGTTTTTATGTATGATGGATTATTGATGTTTTCTGCATAGCGTAAACATTGTTCCTTTCCTGATTGGTTATTTCTCTATGTTATGGGTATCTGGGGTTTTAGTTTGACTAGAATGTATACAGAGGCTGGGGGTGTTTTGCATTTCTGTTTATGAAGTGACATGTGTGCTTTGTGTAATTACCCTAAACTGACCATGTAAACCCTTTCGATAATCTTATCTAATTGTGTACCTCTTTGTGATCATTCCTGTTATGTATGGATACCAGATTAGGTATACTTGGGTTTTGACCTATGCTAGATCTATGTGGGATCTCTGAGCCTAGGGTAGGTTACCTAGATGTGTAGTAGGGGGTGGCTTGCAATAAGTATCATATCCGTAAGTGACTAGAGGGATTGCTTATTGTAAGTATACTTAATAAGTGATAATTAAATGCATAACTAAGAGATCTTAAAATGAACTAATATGATGTGTTCCTCACCCATGCTTGAGTGCTAGTATAGGCTAAGATGGAGAATGAGATGATGCTTTCCACCTTTGAGAGGTGTGTGTCTAGCATAGTTAGTGGCCTTGTCAATTTGAGAGGTCATTGATGCCATGTATGGTCACTTAAGTGTCAGGATCCATTAGGATTTTGAGGACAAAACTTAAGGGTTAGATGTGCATAATGACAACTTCCTTTACACAGTCTAGATTTCCTATGGTTTTCAATTTCCTCTGGATTAGTGAGTCTTACCTTTCATGATGTATAGTACACCTAGATTAGAGAGCTATTATGCTCCCTTGCTTAGCTGTTATTTCCTTATTGGTTTTGGATATCTGAGTGGGGTCTGTTGTTATCTCCTCAGCACGGTGGGGTGGACCTTTGTAGTTCCACACGGACAGGTGGTAGTGATTGTTTACCCATTAAGATTCAACGTCCTTGTTTCAGGTGCTTGATGGTTCTTTGCAGATGAGCTCTTTATTTTCCTTCATTAGTGATTATGTACTTAACTTTCATTATTGTAAATCTTTTATTAGGGTATCACATGTGATACCTAATCTGAATATTGTATATTATGTAGATTATAGTGATTACCATATACCCTGCGACATATGCAGTGGATGTGAGTTTATGGTAGTTTCATGGTTATCCATGAGGTTTGTAATTATGGTTTTGTAAGTTGGTATTATTATATCTATTCAAATGGAATCTTTTGTTATGTTTTTGGTTGTGTTTTACTTTACATAATTCAATGTCATGGAACCCTTGAGTCTTTTAATCTATTTGTGTGTAAGACATGTGCATAAATGGTATTTTCTTCCGCATTAATGTATGTCTCTTTATGTAAACTTAAAAAAAAAATTATTCAGCAAACATGGTATCATGTTCTAGGTTAATCTCTCTTGGGTTCCCTGGTGGGGCGTTACATTTGGTATCAGAGCCCTATTTTCTACACTAGGAACTCTTGGAATTGTACACTCATTAGGTTGTTTCTAGCTTGAACATGAAACTAAAGTATAGACATACAACACTTTTGTTTTCAGAGTATTGTTTTATGATTATTCTTATTCTTTAGTTTATGATTTGAGCTATGTTGTGATTATTGTGTCTATCTTTATCTATTTTAGGAAACATGCCTAAAACAAGAGCCGCTAGAGGTCATGGCAGAGGTGAGTCTGGTGCTTGTGGGAGAGGTGGGCATTCTAGCCCCAACATGAGTGTCAAGCAGGAGAGGAGTCAACATCATGATAGAGATGATCAGAGGAGAGAGAGTCAGGATGAGTCTAGGGGACTTGACACTAGATAGATGCTTCAGGAAATCCTAAATCATCTTGGTCCTAAGAGAACCAGAGAGGAGTAGGATGCTTCCCATCACTCTCATAGAGAGGAGAGATAGAGGGAGAGGTCTAGGTCCTAGGAGCCCTCATAGGAGGACCATTATAGTGGACCCTGACATGGTGGAAGAAAACCACGTGAGGGACCTAATGAGAGGGAATCCTATTCCTTTTGATGGGCAGGGATCTGGTATGGAGGCTGAGACTTGGCTCATAGCCTTAGACAAGATCTTTGCTATGCATCCCTTTAGTAGAAATACTAAAGAGAGATATGTTGTGATGCAGCTGTCACACTTTGTAGCTATATGGTGGAAGATGGAGCAAGATAAGTTGGGTCTTCATATGGACACAGTTATATGGGAGCTCTTTCTTGAGAACTTTAGGGAGAGATTCCTTTCTGATTAGTGGAGACAACAGGGGGCTGATGAGTTCCATAACTTGAAATAGCTGACTTTGACCATTAAGCAGTATGAGCATCATTTCTAAGAGCTCAAACAATATGTAGGATACAGTCAGGACTATGCACATATGATACAACACTTTGTGTGAGGGCTTAGTGCTCCCATCATGGGGGAAGTAATTATCTTTGAGCCTATGACCCTGCAAGCCATGGTCATTAAAGCCACTCTTGCAGAGGCTAACTTTGCCTTAGGTCATGGAGGTTGACATGGTGGCCAGACTAGTGGGGTATCTAGATTAGGCTATAGAAGTAACCAGTCGTAGGGCGTTGGGAACTTCAAGAAGCCATCCAACTATTATAGAGGCAACCAGAATCAAAGTCAGAATTAGTAGTAGTAGTAGAAGGTTGCACCTCCTACCTAGAGTGGTAAGAGCATTTGGAATGGAAAACTCTTTAGGCGTAATCATTCCAACCGTCCAAAGCACACAGCCTAGTATGAGAAGAGGGAGTGTCCAGTAGTCAAGTTTTCCCTCCAATGGGAGAGGCAATATCAGAGGGACAAGATGTTTCACTTGTGGTTATTTTGGCCACATTACAGTGAATTTTCCTTAGAGGGCACCTCAATACTCCACATAGAGGCCAACAGCCTCAGAGCCTACATCAGGAGGGGGATCACACAGATTATTTGCAGCCTTGGATCATAGACAGGCAGAGCATTAGGGGACAATCATAGAGACCTCAGGTACTATTCAAGGTACCTTTATTTCTATATTATTTGATTCAGGAGCTACTGATTCTTTTATATCACCTTTCCTTGTTGAGCATTGTGGGCTAGTGGCTACAAAGCAAGTGTTAGGTTGGAAAGTGGAACTAGCCTTAGGGGCTAAGGTGGCTACAAATTCCTTGTTTCAAAATTGTGAATTGAACTTAGGGAAGTTCATTACCTCAGTTGACCTTTGTGTGATTCCTTTGGGATCATATGGGGTTGTCTTAGGAATGGATTAGTTGGGAGCTCATGGAGCTAATATCAATTGTAGAAGGAAGACCATCCATTACAAGGATGATAATGGTAAGGATTGTCAGATTATGGGGATTCCATGACCCATTGCCCTTCGTATAATATCTTCTATGCAGCTTAAGTGATGTATGCAAAGTGGTTGTCAGATGTTTGCAGTATCTATGTATGAGATAGATGGAATGGAGAGTGAATTCAAGACACTGGATCATCCTATATTATAGGATTTCATTGATGTATTTCCTAGTGAGATCCCAGGTATGCCACCAAAGCATGACATAGAATTCCACATAGAGCTTGTGCCAAGAGCAGAGCCTATTTCTAGAGCTCCATATCAGATGACCACTCACTAGTTGAGTGAGTTGAAAATGCAGTTAGAGGAGTTTTTGGCAAAGGGGATAATTCGCCCTAGTGTTTCTCCTTGGGGAGCACCTATCCTCTTTGTCAAGAAGAAGGATGGATCATTACGCTTGTGCATCAACTATAGATAGTTGAACAAGGTAACGATCAAAAATAGGTATCCATTGCCATGCATTGATGACCTATTTGATCAGATCAAGGGGTCCAAGGTGTTCTCTAAAATTGATCTCAAATAAGGATACCACTAGTTATAGATTAAGGATGCAGATATCCACAAGACTGCATTTTGTACATGCTATAGACACTACGAGATTACAGTGTTTCCTTTTGGGTTGATGAAATGCTCCATCGGTATTCATGTTCTTGATGAATGGAGTATTTCAAGAGTACCTAGATTGCTTTGTGCTTGTCTTCTTGGATGATATATTGATTTATTAAAGATCCATGAAGGAGCATGAAGAGAATATTTGACAGGTTTTGTAGTGCCTTAGGAAAAATGAGCTTTATGCCAATTCGGCTAAGTGTGATTTCTTCTAGTCGGAGGTACAGTATCTTGGTCATGTTATTTCTAGAGAAGGTATCTCAGTAGATCCTTCAAAGATTCAGGCTATTGTGGAGTGGCTAGCACCCACTAATGTATCTGAGGTACATAGCTTCATGGGTCTTGCGAGATAGTACCACATTTTTGTGAAGAACTTCTCTAGAGTGGCACATCCTATCACTTCTCTTCAGCGAAAAGGGAAGAAATTTGTTTGGACAGAGAAGTGTGAGCAGGATTTTTAGAGCCTTAAGGGGTGTTTGACTAGTGCACCTATCCTAGCTATACCTAATCCAATGGGAGATTTTGTGGTGTGTGTTGATGTGTCAGTAGAGGGGATTGGATTAGTCCTTATAAAGGATGGATGAGTGATTGCCTATGAGTCTCACAAACTCAAGGATCATGAGCTTAATTACGCTACACATGATCTTGAGTTAGCTATAGTTGTCCATGCATTGGTACAATGGAGACACTTTCTATTGGGACATCAGTTTGAGCTTCATAGTAATCACCACAACCTTCAGTACATCTTTACTCAGCCTAATCTGAATGCTAGATAGAGAAAGTGGATGGAGTTCCTTTGTAAATATGACTTTGAGATAAAGTATATTTAGGAAAAGGAGAATGTAGTTGTAGATGCATTGAGTCGCAAGCAATAAGATATTCTAGCATTGACTCTTAGTGTGCACTTGAGGAGTAGGATTCTCCAGTCACTTCCTAGTGATACCTTATATCAAGAGGTGAAGGCGAAGAGAGAGTCAAGGAGACCATTGGAGGGTAGATTCTCAGGTTATGCTTTGGAGTCAGATGGTCTATTGTGTCATATGAGCTAGATCTATGTACCACCATTAGATGATTTGCATACATTAGTGTTATCTGAAGCTCATCGTGCACCCTATTCACTACATCATGGTGTCAAGAAGATGCACGCAAACCTTTGACAGCTCTACCATTGGGCTAGTATGAAGCAAGATATTGCAGAATTTGTGGCTAGATTCTTAGAGTGTTAGAGGGTCAAGGAAGATCATCAACATCCAGTAGGGCTTCTACAGCCGAATCTCATTCCATCTTGGAAGTGGGATATCATTTATATGGATTTTATTGTTGGATTGCCTCTGACTCCTCACAGACATGATGCTATCATGGTGACAATTGATCGGTTGACCAAGGTGGATCATTTCTCCCCTATGAGATCATCTTATATAGTGGCTTCTATAGAAAGAGTCTTCATGCAAGATATCATGAGACTACATGGCATTCCTCACTGAATTATATCGGATCGAGATCCTATATTTACCTTAGCCTTTTGGACATCATTACAACATGATCTTGGTGCTCAGCTAAATTTCAGTTCAGCATACCATCCTGAGACTAATGGACAGACAGAGTGGGTGAGCCAGGTTCTTGAGGACATGTTGAGGATGTATGTCATGGATAGATAGACTCACTAGGAGGACTACTTGTACCTAGTGGAGTTTGCATATAATAATGGATATAACAGTTCTATTAGCATGTCACCTTTTCATGTGTTGTATGGACGTCCTTGTTGTTCACCTTTGAGCTGTGATAGATTGGAGGACCGTATTCTTATTTATCCAGAGATGCTTCGAGACATGGAGCAACATGTAGTGTGGATATGTGAGCATTTATCTACTACACAGGATAGACAGAAGAAGTATGCAGATGCTCATAGGGTGGATAGATAGTTTGTAGTTGGAGATAGAGTGTTCCTGAGAGTGCACCCATGGAAGAGTCTCATCCATTATGGAAAGGGTTCAAAGTTGGCACCTCTCTTTGTGGGACCATTTGAGATCCTAGAGAGGATAGGAGCAGTTTCTTATTGTCTTTCTTTTCCACCTACCCTATCATGCATCCATGATGTTTTCACATTTCAATTCTTAGGAGATATATTCCTGACATTATGCATGTACTTGATTGGTATGCATTACAGGTCGAGGATGGGCAGCTGGCTTTGTAGCCAATACGTATTCTGGAGTAGTGGGGTGTGATCCTCAGGGGTTGCACCATAGAGTAGGTAAGGGTCCAATGGGACCCAAACGATGAGTCTCCAGCAACTTGGGTGGATGTAGCTAGATTACAGGATCTATATCCCTACTTGTTTATGGGCTTCTAGGAGTAAACCTAATCCTAGGGGGGTGGATGTAATACCCACTCATATTTTTCTTTGAGTTTTGATGTCATACTCTTTTAGGCAGTTATTTCAGTTGATTGGCTGGATTCTTTTAGGCTACATTTCATGTGAGTTATTATTGTTTCATTTGATGGTGATTCAGGATTATGATGTGATGGAATTATCATACGCATAGATAGATGTGATGATATTATCACGATGATTATTGTATGATGATTTTAGATTATGATGTACTTACCCCATACTTGCATGTGTATGGTTATCTTATATGTTGATGTACTTGTTACATATTTGTTGTGGTAGAGGATGGAGATGTAGTTACTTGCTTTGCGACATCCACATGTTTGATCGATCCCTATCATTATTTGCAATATTATATTAGGTGTACATGCATGTTCTTTTGATGACAGGTTTGTAGGTACAGGGCATTGTCTTCCTTGAATTGGCAGGAGTGAGCATGCCCACATATTCATCTCAAAGGTAAAGAGGGGAGGTAACATACAGATCCAAAACCCTAACCTAAGCCTATTGTCCTAATTATTGGATGAGTATTAGTTTGACTACCCTGCCTGGATTCATCTAGTTGACGTAAATCCATGGATCATATCTTGTTATGTGTTTGGGTTGATTTTGAGTTAGTTTAGTTGAGTGTTGTGATATTGTATGATTTATCGTGTATTTGTGAAATTGATTATTATTGAAATTAATTATTAGATATAGAGTATTTAATTAATTGAAAATTAATTAAATAATTATGTTTAATTGGGAAATTAATTGTAGTACAATTATTGAATATTAGAATTTAATTAAATATTTAAATTACAATTCGAGTTATATTAGTTTTTATAATTTATTAAATAATTAAATATTTAATTGCATGCATAAGTGTGCTTTAAATATTTAATCTATTTAATATATATTTTAACTAATTACATGTGTAAGATATTATTGAAAATTGAGTTTGAATTTAAAATGCAACTTGGTTTAATAAGTCAAAGTTGAGTTGTGCATGTAAATAGATATTTTTAATTAATAATTGTTATTTAATTTCAATTTTGAGTTGAGTCCTTTTAGGGGTAAACTAGTGTGTTTTCATGAGGGTTTGCATGATTGGGGGAAGTTGATTCTCTTTAGGAGAATTCTCCTCTCAGTCTCTCATAACAGGTTTTGGTGAAGGCATTTTTTTGGAGAAGAATTTGTGAGAGCATATTTGTTTATTCTTGTTGTTTCACTATCTTGTGAATTTTGTGTGTGCTTGGAGGCTTGAGGATTTGTGGAGATCTTGGCTTGGGAGGCTTCGTGGTTCTAGATTTTCATTCAAAATTGGATTCAGAGGCTTCAAGATTCTCCATCTTCTCACCAAGCTCCTTTGTCAAATGTTTGGCTGATTTTAGGTAGCGTTTGATTAAAAACCCCTTTGTAATTTTAATTTGTGAATTTTGTGCTTTCTATGTGTTTTGGGTGGTTTGCATTTCTTAAATAGGTTTATTTACGTATTTTCTTAAACGGGTGTCTTAGAAAACCCTAAGGGTGTGTTAGAAAACCCTAGAACTAAGTTTTTTTAGAAAAATGTAAACTTGGCATAGTAGTGTTATGCTGCCAAAATTCGGAGGAAAAATATGCATGGGAAGACCTATAAATTGAGAAAGTCAATCTCCCTATAGTGTAGACTATAGTAGAAAAATAAATTATTAAGTTGGAATATATTCTCTTTGAAAAAAAAAAATTATTTGAGAAAAACTATGTTCTCTAGAAAAATACAATCCTTTGAAAAAAATTCACCATACAAAAAAAAATTGCCCAAAGTAAGGAAAAGACAAAAAAAGGGGAAACAATTACCTAATAGGAAAAGTCCTGTTCATCTTTCCATTTTCGGAAATGATTTAAAAAATATATATATAATACCATTTTAGGAACAAATGATATTTGATTTGGTTAAACGAAATTTTAAAAAAAAAAAAAATTACAAGTGAATCGCATTACTACAGTTTTGTTTGGTTAGAAAATTTTTTTTACAAAAAATTAAAAGATTGAGGGGGGCAGTGGGCTCCACCCACCTACCCCACCCGTGGCAGACGGCTGCGTATCGCAGTCTGGTCTTCCAGCAATCGGGCTGCCTTACGGCAGCTCCTTTGGGCGCCATGAGTGTATGAAGGGGGGGCCTGCGGGGACCCGCTCCCCCCCAGCAACTTGCTAAGTTGTTTGTTTTTAAAACAAACTTTTGAAATATTAAGTTTTGGTTTTTTTTTTTTAATTTTTTATTTAATTAATTTATTTTATTTAATATAAATTTTTAATTAATTTATAATACATTGAGTTCATATTATATTTAATTTATATTATGTTTAAATTATAACATGTTTTTTTTTGTTATTAAAGAAATAATATTATTTAATTTAAGATTTAATAAATGTTTCTTTTATTAAATTTTGCGAATTAAGTAATATCTAATTCAGCTTCCTTAATGTAATTTAAGTTAGTTTATTTAATACTATTTAAATGTAATTTATTTAGTATTATTTAAATTTAACTTAATTAAGGTCATTAAAATTAGTGTAAATAGTGTTCATGAATAAGGACATTTCCTGGGGGATAGTTAATTCTAGTACAAGATTATTTTTTTAAGATTGGTTCAAGTTAATTACTCTTTAGTTGATGGATGATATAGGGAAATTATTATAGTTTTAGAACTAATAAGGAAGGAACGTATAATTATTTTGTTGATTAATTTAACCATAATCTTTTAGACGAGTATTGCACTATTTTTGTGAATCTGCTTATATCATCTTGAATTTTTATGTATGATGGATTATTGATGTTTTTTGCATAGCGTAAACATTGTTCCTTTCCTAATTGGTTATTTCTCTATGTTATGGGTATCTGGGTTTTTAGTTTTCCTAGAATGTATATAGAGGCTCGAGGGTGTTTTGCATTTCTATTTATGAAGTAGCATGTGTACTTCATATAATTATCCTAAACTGACCATGTAAACCCTTTCGATAATGTTATCTGATTGTGTACCTCTTTGTGACCATTCTTGTTATATATGGATACTGGATTAGGTATACTTGGGTTTTGACCTATGCTAGATCTGTGTGGGATCTATGAGCCTACAGTAGGATACCTAGATGTGTAGTAGGGGGTGGCTTGCAATAAGTTTCGTGTTCATAAGTGACTACTAGGATTGCTTATTGTAAGTATACTTAATAAGTGATAATTAAATACATAACTGAGAGATCTTAAAATAAACTAATAAGATGTGTTCCTCACCCATGCTTGAGCGCTAGTATAGGCTAAGATGGAGGATGAGATGATGCTTGTCACCTTTGATAAGTGTGTTTGGCATAGTTAGTGGCCTTGTCAGTTTGAGAGGTCATTGATGCCATGTATGGTCACTTAAGTGTCGGGATCCATTGGGATTTCTAGGAAAATACTTAAGGGTTAGACGTGCATGATGACAGCTTCCTTTACACAGTCTAGATTTCCTACAATTGTCAATTGCCTCTAGATTAGTGAGTCTTACCTTTCATGATGTATAGTACACCTAGATTAGAGAGCTATCATGATCCCTTACTTAGCAGTTATTTCCTTATTGGTTTTGGATATCCGAGTGGGGTCTGTTGTATCTCCTTAGTAGGGTAGGGTGGACCTTTGTGGTTCCACACATATGAGTGGTAGTGATTCTTTACACATTGAGATTCGACGTCCTTGTTCTAGGTGCTTTATGGTTCTTTGTAGATGAGCTCTTTATGTTCCTTCATTAGTGATGATGTACTTACCTTTCATTATTGTAAATATTGTATTAGGGTATCGCATGTGATACCTAATCTGGATATTGTATATTATGTAGATTAGAGTGATTACCACATACCCTGCGACATGTGCAGTGGATGTGAGTTTATGGTGGTTTCATGGTTATCCATGAGGTTTGTAATTATGGTTTTGTTAGTTGGTATTGTTATACCTATTCAAATGGAATCTTTTTTTATATTGTTAGTTGTGTTTTACTTTACATAATTCAACATCATGGAACCCTTGAGTCTTGTAATCTATTTGAGTGTAAGACATGTGCATAAATGGTATTTGCTTCCACATTAATGTATGTCTCTTTATGTAAACTTTAAAAAAAAATTATTCAGCAAACATAGTATCATGTTCTAGGTTAATCTCTCTTGGTTTCCCTAGCGGGGCGTTACATGTTGACTAAATCATTGTAATAAAATCTTACTTGGGTGAGAATGGAGTCCCAAGTGGCTCAATGTTCTTGAGTTATACATCTTAAAATATTTTCAAGAGACCTATTGATAACTTATTTCTGACCATCAGAATATGGACGATATGATGAGGATAGAGACACATTAATTCCAAGCTTCCTCCATAGTGTTCTCCAAAAATTTCCCAAAAATGTAGGGTCTCTATCAGATATTATTTACAATGGTAAACCATGAAGCCTAACAAATTCCTTAAAGAATAACTATGCTATGTGAGATTCATCATAAGTTGTTCTACATGGTATAAAGTGTGTCATTTTAGAAAATCTAGCCTTTACTACATAAATACTATCAAATCTAGATTTGGTCTTAGGTAGACTAAAGATAAAGTCCATACTTAATCTAATGACTTTGAAGGGTTAGGCAATGGAGTATACAATCCTTCATTTGATGTGTTACCCTTGGCTTGTTGACAAACCAAAGAACTCTCCATAAATCTTCTTAAACCTATCTACAACTTGGGCCAATGATATAATCTCCTAATAATTTCTAGTGTTTTATCCACTCCAAAGTGCCTTGCTAGACTCCCATAATGTTTATGTATGGTAATGTTTTCCCTAATGGATCCTTTTGGTACACACAATAGGATACCTTTGAAAATTAATCCATCCTTCACAAGGAATTCTGAGAAATTAGTGTGATATCTCTCTCTCATATCAATACAAACCTGATAAGCTTCCTTGAAATCATCAACTGTGGCATACATGTCCTTCATAGCATGAACCCAAACACTTTCTAATTGACTGGTATGAATGGTTAAATGTCTCGTACTAAGAGCATCAAAAAATTTATTAAAAATCCCCTTCTTATGTTTTATAGTAAATGTGTAAGATTGTTAAAATTTCATCCATTTTACATGCCTATGATGAAGCTCTTCTTGTTTATTTATAAAAATAACAGCATGATTGTCAATAAAGACAATGAATTCTTTGGGCAACAAATAATTCCTCCATTTCCTAAGTGACTGAACCATTGCATAAGGTTTGAGATCATAGGTTAAGTATTTATACTTAGATTTTTTTAATTTCTCATTGAAGAAGGCAACTGGTCTCCCTTCTTGGCTCAAAACCCCACCAATATCCTTGTTTCTTGCATCACATTCCATTGTGAACACCTCATGAAAATCTGGTAGAACTAGGATGGGTTTCTCTGCAATCTTTTTCTTCAACAACTCAAATAACTCATTAGCTTCATTAGTCCATATAAATATACATTTTCTTCCACCTTTAATAGTATTGATGATAGGAGTACATATGCCACTAAAACTTCTGATAAATTTCCTATAGAAACTGCACTAACCATATAAATGTTTTACGTGTAAAGGAGTAGTAGGAGGTGGCTAATTTAGGATGGCTTCAACCTTAGAAATATCCATCTTGAAACTATTTATGGATATCACAAATCCTAAAAATACAAGTTCTTCTTGACGGAACACACACTTCTCTAAATCTATTTTGAACTTTTCCTCATGGAGCTTCTTCAATACCATGCCCAAATTCTTGAGATGTTCATCCTTGCTCCTGCTAAACATTAGAATATCATCAAGATATACAACAACAAACTTATTGAGAAAAATCTTTAAGACTTCATTAATAAGCATCATTAAAGTTCTTGGAGCATTTGAGAGACCAAAATTCTTTACAATCCATTCATAAAGATCCTTTATAGTCTTGAAAGTTAGTTTCCACTCATCTCTACCCCTGATTTGTATATGATGATAACCACTTTTGAGATCCACTTTGGAGTAGTAGCTTGCACCCCCTAAACAATCCATTAGATCCTCTATTCTAGGCATAGGAAACCTATATATTATGGTTATCCTATTGATTTCCCTAGAATCCATACATAGTCTTCATGTACCTTCTTTCCTAGGTTCTAGTATTACAAGGACTTCACAAGGACTCACACTCTTCCTAATGAACCCTTTAGAAAAAAATTCTTCAATCTTACTTGCTATTTCTTTGTTCTATTCAGGGGTCATTTTATATGTTTCCTTTTTTGGAAGGGTGGCCCCTAGTATGAGGTCTATGCAATGACTCACTTCCCTCTGAGGTGGTAAAGTCTTTGGTGTACTTTCTGAAATCATACCACTGTACCGATCCAACAATTCTTTAACTTCTTTAGGACCTACATCTCTACTTATGGCTTTGACCTTTGGTTCCTTTATGGTTTTATTTTAGGGTATCCCAACTAATTAAAAACAGGGTGTATCCTTCTCCTTTAATACTTTCATGAATTCTTTCTCCCCTACACACAAGACACTACTGACAACATGTTTTTCCTTCCCATCATTAAGAAGTGGATTCATAACATATTCAACTCCACCCTTGGTTATTGTATACACATTAGTTTTCCATCATGTTTTTCATTCACATTAAATTTCTAGGGCCTTCCTAACAATAAGTGACATGCATCCATATCAGTGATATCACACAAAAATTTGTCTACATATTCTCATTTATTGAATTCCGCCCAAATTTGTTCACAAATGAGGGTTTGCTTCTCTTTTTTCAGCCATGAGGCTTTATAAGGAAATAGATGAGGGATTGTTTGTAATTTTAATTTATCGACCAATTCTCTAGATGCAATATTATCAATGGATCTAGAATCTATAATAACTTTTCATACCTTATTGTTCACCTTGAAAATTGTCCTAAAAAATGACTTCCTTTGAGGTGTCTCTAAAGTGGTAGGTACCCTTAGGAGTGTCCTTTTCATCTTGACGCATTATCCTTGTTCTAGATTTGTAGGCCTTGAAGTTGTGGTTTGATAAAAATACACACTCTAATTGTCATCCTCTTGGGTCAATTGCACCCTTCTATCTCCTCCTTGTCTATTCATGCCAAGCTTCTCAGGACATCTAAAATATTGATGCCCAATATAGTTACAAGTGAAGACACTAGGTCCTCTCCCACCAAATCTTCCCCTACTATTTGATCTCCTACCTCTGAAAGTACCTCTGCTACTTGTCTCTCCCTCTGATCCTTGATTTCTAGATTCACCTTGGCTTATTGAAGATGGTCCCCCACCATTGACTCTGCCTCTGCCTCTCAAATTGTTCCCTCTGCTTTTACTATTTTTTCACCTTTTCTTCTTTGTTTTTGTTCAACCCTTAGTTCCATTTGATATCATTTTTGGATAGTCTTAGGGTTGAAAAAACTATGTTCAGATTGGATACTAAACTTAAGACCATTTAAATACCTTGACAAATTTTTTTTCTCACACTCTGATATTTTTGGTTTGAGGTTCATTGTATGGAACTCTTTTGTATAAGCATTTACATAAAGGTCTTTTTTTCTTATATTCTAAAGTTTCTTGTGTAGGAATACTTCATAGTCCTCAAGGAAAAATTGTTTGTTGATCTCACTTACCATCTTCTTCCAAGTGGAAATAGGGTTTCTTTCTTCTTTTACCCTCTCACTTTGTATGTGTAACCACCCACCCTAATTTGGTCTTCTCTGACCATAGACACTATTTTCCCTAAGTGTGATCATACCCATAATTATGTCAAGACAATTCTTCAATATATTGGCATAATAGATTTAAATCAAATTTAATCTCCTATGTGATTTTATCACTAAATTACATTAATTTCCTTAGCCAATTATATCAAATCAATTAAATAAAAATAAATCAAATACATGGCTAAAGTAATTAATAAAAAGGAATTAAATAAATCCTAATTACAACTCCATATTTGCAAAAGGGAAAGTCAAATCCCTAGTCAATAAGAGTTAAATCACTTAGATCACCTCACATGGATCACCAAAGATTCAATCTCCACCTCTCTTCCACTTGCAATCCTAACCTCTCATTCCTCAAATTATTCTATAAATGCATTGAATTTAATTGGCCCCTAATCCTTGATTGTTGAAAGCAAACTTATGGTGCTCTTATTTTCATAGATCTTAATGCATTTTAGCTCATATTCCTTGGAATTGTTATAATCTTTTATTTGGAGCTTTAAAATGAACATTTCTTGAGCATTTTAGATTCAAAACATTCAAATCTTCCATTCTAAACATGAATATGTCACCGATTTATGCATAATCTGAGGGCAATTATAGCATTCTTCAAACTCGTCTTGGATAGGAAGCAATAGGTCAATTTTAGTGATTGATATGCATTCTAACTCTTAATTTTCATTTTATGTCACTAATATAATGACTTATTGAAGTGTTGTGTAGCAGAAAATAGGTACACAAAATAACAAACACATTTCTGGAACCCACCGTGGGGCTGATCCTTAGAGTTTACCTCACTTTCTAATCATTTTTGACTGATTTGTCTTCTCTATTTTTTAGGTACAGAGTCGCCTTTAGTCACCAAGCCTCACATGTAGGAAATTGCATTGCATTCAAGAAATTGGATCACATCCCAGATTTTAGAACTCGCATCTGGGGAATCCCATATCACTTCTGGTAAAGGCTCGTATCCCCTATATTCTATTTCACCTTCTGTGTAAATCATCGCATTCAAGAAAGGGTCTTGCATATAGGATTTCTAGGATCACATCTAGGATAGGAAATTGCATCTGGTCATTTTATTTTCAAATTGAAATGCCAAACCACTAATCTTGTGACCTTGTTTTCTTTTGTCCTTTAAACAACCTAACTTTTGATTACAAGTTGTTGTCAGAGCCTTTTTTTCTCAAAAAAGTGGAAATAAATTACTAATTTGTGGTTTACAGGTGGTTGAATGCTTTAAATTGATTTCATTTGTTCAAAGCTTTAAAACTAAGAACATTTTCCAATCACTTGCTAAATTGACTAGAGGATTATTCTCTTTTCCTTTTTTCCTTTAAGTAAAATCAAAAACTCAAAAGTTGATTTAGGATTTGAGAAGATTTTGTGGGAAAATTGAACAAGGAAAACTCACATTGTATAATTTATTTTGAGAAAGTAATTGAGAAAAAAAAAGCATTAAATCTTGTGGCTAAATGAACAAGTTCAATTGTATAGTTTTTTTGGATAGTAATTGAACCAAGCAAAGCACTAAATCTAGTGGGAAAAAGAACAAATAAATTCATTGTGTAGTTTTGGGAAAATAAATTGAACAAGCAAATCACCTTATTTGGGGAAATTGAACAAAACAAAATTTTATTTTCAAGTACTTTGTGCTTTCATAAATTAGGAATTTAAAATCAAACTTAAGCTTATCACTTAGTCTCACTAGAGAATTTTCTCTTCCTTCCAAGTGGAGGAATCAAAGACTCGTCATGGGAGATTCAGTTTTGAGTGAAGTCCTTTGAGGGAATGCACTTTCTTGGTGTGTTTGTGGGATAAAATGGCATGGAATAGGAGAGTATGTGCTTCTTCTTTTTCAAGAATTAGAAATCTAGACTCCTAAGCTCACCAATCCTTTTCAATTGCTTTCAAAACATTAGAGGGCCTTCACATTGAGGAAACAATATCCCGGGATGACCCAAGTGAGGATAGGTTTTATGCCAACCGTTCCAACTCACTATAAATAATTTCTTCCTTGTAGGCCAAAGCCTCAGAAGACGTAATTAGTTTTGTTCCTGGAATTTCAACATCACTCCTTGAACATGCTTGAGTGTTTGTAGAGCAGAGCCACTTGAATATTTCTTGTGAGACTACACACATTTGAGTACTCATAGGGCTATACGCCTCAATTTTCCTTGTGCAATTCTATGGGAGACCGTTGCGGATGGATATCCCAACATAATAAACGCGTGTAGTCAAATTACATGATTCATCTCTAAAAAGGGTGATAATCTTTGTGCAAGGCAAATAGTAATTTCCCCAAGATACTCATCATTTTTGTGCCCTCACTTGCATTTGGAGTCAAGTAATACGACATCATGACTAGAGCCATTGTGTGCTTGGTGATGGTCATATTTTGATTAGCATTTGAGTGTGTACCTGAGTTTACAAGGAAAGATTTTTATTCTATTCTTAGAAAATAGGGAATAGGAAAAGTGTTTTTTCATCCCTTAATAAAGGAACATTGCTTGTTGTGCTTTAAACTCAATAAAAAGATAAATCCTTGAAACAATAAATAATTTTCATTCCCTAACATACAAGCTATTTTGAACGCACTGGAAAGTCTCAAAAAAACCTCACTGTCAAACAGTATTTCATGTACTTTGAGACGAAATAGATAAAACATGAAAAATCATCAGAGGATCATTTATGTTCTGTCTTAGGTCACATCTAGTTGCATCATCTCACATCCAGGGAACAAGCTTGCTTTTGGTCATTCCTACCTTGCATTTAGGGATATTGATCATATTCTACATTTCAAATCTCGCATTCAGTATATCAAAGCTCACATCTGGTTTAGCATAACCTGACATTCAGTGTATCACATCTAGGATAGTGGGTACTTGCAGACTTTTCTCTCAGGGAAAATTTGTACATTTGGATACCCTTTTGGATCTTTAGTCTAGTCTTGTTTCTTTTGCTGGTCCACCTATTGTTGTTTCAAAAAAAATTAGAAGTCTACCTTGCATGTCCTTTTGGGTTCTCACAATTGGTCTCAAAATGCGTGGTCTACTCACTTCTCAAAACATCTTAATTCCCACCTCACTATCAGGGCATTCTAACGCTCTGATGCTGGAGTCATCCACCTTCAACAAACACAAACAAAATTCTACTTGGACACACTTACTTCGACAATTTGAGATTCCACTTGACATTATTGGAAACCTTTTGACAAAGTTAAGATTCATCTTTCATGGTTAACACAAGATGAAACAAGTATCTTGTTGACAAATCAGAAGTACCTCTTAGATTACTACAATTTCAACAAGGAGAAACATCTCATAATCCCCTATTTGATACAAAATCACCCGCAATGGACTCTCTGAATGAATGGAGTAAAGATTTTGAAGAATACAACAATGAACAAAACCAAAGAAATGAAGACAATAATAGTGAAGAAGAAATACATATCACCCATCCTTTGTTTGACTCAGATAGTGATGAAGACATACATGAGTAAGAGTATAATAGACTCAAACAATGTAGAAAATTCCGAAGGACATTGGACAAGATCATTGGTGATGACAAGGAAAAATACTTTCTACATCTAGCATCCCTTGGAGTCAAGATCCATAAAGATTACGATGTTGAAAGACTAAAGGAAAAATAGATACCAAACCCTATCTCTATTCTCACCAAACAATTGACCTTGATGCAAGCCAAACCTGCAACACTCAAAAAAGAAAAGGTCAAACCAACAAAAAAATACTCTTTGGACCACATTTGTCCCTTTACTTTTGACAAGAGTATCAACATGATTCCATTTCCTACCAACATGGAAAGAACCAAGTATGACAAGTATATGGGAGAGGCTAATCCACATGACCAAGTGAGAGAGTTTTGTGCTCTAAGCATAGAGTACATGCATGAACCTACCTACCTAATGAGGCTATTTCTAGGAAGTATATGCAGAAATGCTATGGAGTGGTTCTCCAAACTCAAACCAAAGGTGAATATTTTGAGTTGTTAATTCAATTCTTTATCCAACATTACTCCTACAATATACAACATAACATAACCATGATGGACCTATGTAACACAAAGCAAAGGACTGATGAATACTTTACACACTTTTTACAAAGGTGGACTAAAATCTTTGCTAGGTACTCAAGAGCTATTCCCGAATTGGAAAAGATGGAAATATTTATTAACAAATTGATACCTAAATCAAACTATGCTTTGCAAATGCAAGATTCACCTAGCTTTTATAGGATGATAAAAAATGCCATTTTTATTGAAGAGGTCATGGTTAAGAAAGGAGAAATCACACTCTAAGGTGATAGTAAATATACCAACTACAACAAAAAGCCTAAGTGGTGGAAACAAAACAAGAATGTTGTTAACAATGGAGTGGTAGATGCATCCAATGCTAATCCTAAACCAACAGTGTTCAATTTAACAAACAACTTACAAGAAAACAAAGAGGCCAAGGTAACAACCACAATACCTAAAGAAAATAATGAGAAAAACAAGAGTAGACCATGGGCTTCTAGACCTCAACAAACATTCACTCCTTTGGGAGAACCTCTTCAGATAGTTTTGAAGACACTCTTGGAAAACAAAGTTCTTAGAATCCCCGATTCAAAACCATGGGAACCAAAAGTCAAACTAACATGGTGGGATGAGAATTCTTATTGTTTCTTTCACAAAAACAAGGGACATAAGACTAATAACTATGTTAATCTTGAACACATTATATAAGACCTTATTGAAGGAGGCAAGATCAAAGTGGAAGGGCACACCACTAATGAAGACCATACAACATTTAACAAACTATTCCCTAACTATGAGAAAGGGGAAGCTTCCAAAAGAAAAGGAAACAAAGTGAATTACACCTGCTCCAATAACAATAATGTGATCGACATGTTGGACATTAAATACGAATCAATCAATGTGATCACTATGAAAGGTGCTAAAGACACATCAACCCAATCAAGCGTAGTGACTCGAAGTCAAGCACAAGTCACAATCAAAGGAGCTAGCTCCTCATCAAAGAAAGTGACATCTTCAAAAGTGCTTGTTGTCACCATTCCCAAACCAACAGCAACAAGAAAAACAATTACCATTCTTTCAGCAAAATATAACTTGGTGGATCAATTGCAAAGAACCTCTGCTCAAATTATTATATTTGAGTTACTCAAAATCTCTTCAGTGCATAGGGAAGTTATTGAACAAGCCCTACATTCTGCAAATGTTCCAAAAGAAATTGATGTAGACAAATTCCAAGCAATGGTTAATCATATCTCAGCACCCTACTATCTCTCTTTTTTAGAAGAAGATGACAAATCCTTGACTCATCCACATAACCAACCACTACACATTGAATTCCTAATTAACAAATCCTGTGTCAGATGTGTATTGATAGATGGAGGCGTAGGGTTGAAAATTTGTACTCTCAATCTAATAAATAAGTTGGGACTTTCAGAACAAACCATTGATTCAAGGAGTAAGATAACTATCAAAGCTTACCATGAAGAAGAAAGATCATCTAAAGGCCTCATTTTTCTACTAATTAGAATAGAACCAGTTGAAAGAAATGTGATCTATCAAGTTCTAGATCTACCCTTTGCCTACAAAATACTATTAGGGAGACCTTGGATTCATGAAATGCAAGAAGTACCATCTACTTACCACTAATGTTTCAAATTCCCACATAATGAGGTGGATGTAAAAATTCCTACAGATGCCAGTTATACTTGCAACAATGTCAAAGAAGATTGTATGGTTCCTCATAAGGAAGTACCAAAAGAATATGTACCTAAAACTACTAAAGAAATGGTGATGAGAAGCTTTGGAAAGACACTAAAACATGAAGAAACTAGTATGGGAGAATACAAACTAGACATGACTCTGTCATTGACAGAACTTCTTGTGTCTCCAAGATCTTATGGAAAACCTTCCTCATCTTTCACACCTAATACATCTAAAGAACCAGACGTTCACAAAGCAACTAGTATGGTTAGATCCTCTACTTCTCAATAGGATTAAAAAGAATAAAAACATTCTTGGCTTGGCTTTATAAAGGAAAATAGAAAGAAAATGAGGTAAAACATGTGGAGATATCCCAAAAAAGTATCGTAAGGGATATGACCTTCTCAAACAAATGGGATATAAAGGGAAGGGACCTTTATGAGATGAAGGAAAGGGACTTGTTGAACCTATACACATGGAATTCAGAAACACCAAAGACAAAAGAGGATTAGGTTTCAATAGCAAATCTGAAAACCCTACTTCAAGAGATGGTCCAATCTTTGATGACGGAAGTGATGATGAAGAAGAAGAAACAAAATTAGAACCATGGACCTATGAGAGATTATTGCATATTGGTATAAAGTATCCTAAATATCAAGGAGAAAGATATGTACCTACTTTTCTAACACAACAAGAGACTCATGTCCCTTTATTAACACAAAATACTATTCAAGAAGTAGAGGAAACAACAGAAGATTCTCTAGAAGTCCCATTGATAGAAGAAACTCCTAAAGAAATACCCTAACAACAAGATTTACATCCTAATTGAGGGAAGTTGGTCACACTTTCACATGTCCTATATTTACCTCACTTTGATCTACAAGTGGCTAATAGGGCACATCAGGTAACTATTTCTTAGTTTCTAGATAGATTAGATGATGAAATAACAGACTCGTGTGACTATGAATGGGATCAATTGTATAAGGCTACTATGGACATTGAAGTAGATGTGATTCATAAATTTGCATTGATATTGGAGAGAGGTTAGATTTATAACACTTCCCCTAACATTTTTGTTGTTCCAAAATCAGATGAGATACCACTGCCTAGGATTTTTGATGAGGAAACTGGTGTTTTACTAGGTCTAGAGGACCTCTTAAGACTACAAGAAACGAGTTCCATTCTGATGATAGAAGAAGAAGAAAGATCAACTGATGATTCACTAGAGTTAGGTTTTCATATTACTAACACTGACCCTATTAATGATGGTTTAAGTCTTAATGATCTAAACGCTGTAGAAGTTGACTTAACAGAACATGTCTTGTCAGTTAATAGTTTTGACACTGACATGATGTTGTCCTTACCAAAATCTGAATCATTATCCTTGATAAACCCTGACTTAATTGATTAGACTAATTCAGATCCTTCTCCTATCATGAACTTCCCTAATGACTACACTTTGGCCTGTTATCTGAAAGCTTGTGAACCTTATCCTTCTTCCACCAATGCAAGGAGTGTGAACATGTCAGAGGAGGATATCAAGTTTCTCGGTCACAAATTAAAAAATAAAAAGAAGAAAAGAACTGATGGTGAAAATCACGTTGTGGTAGTATCAGATTCTAAAAATGTAGAAATAAAAGATGTATCTGATATGAAAACCTCCTAGAGGTGCCAAAATATGAGATTCTTGATATCCTTCCTAGAACTTTCAAGAAAGATCTTCAGTTCTGATAGAACCTACACAATCAGTTAACTTGGGAACAACCAAAGTTACTCAATTTGTTCACTTAGCACAGTCCTTATCAGAAGAGGAGAAGATAAAATTCACTAAGTTCCTAAAAGAGAAAAAGATCAATTTTGCATGGTCTTACACTGATATGCCTCGACTCGATCCTAAATTTATAATGCATCATTTATCTATAGCTCCTAGGATCAAACCTATAAAATAAAAATTAAGAAATATGCATCCTCATGTTGCATTTCTGGTGAAAGCAGAGCTAGAGAAATTATTGAAATTTAGATTCATAAGAGTCATCACTAATGTAGGATGGATTTCTAACGTGGTACCAGTATCTAAAATAGATAAATCTATTAGAATCTACACAGAATTTAGAGACTTAAACAAAGCATGTCCTAAAGATGATTTTCCATTATTGAACATTGATATGATCATAGATCTTATAGTAGGCTATCATATGTACTCACTGAGCACTCATGTATGGTTTCTTGGGATACAACCAGATTAAGATTTCTCCTGAAGACCAAGAAAAGATAGCATTCACATGTTCATGGGGAACATTTTTCTGGAACATTATGCCATATGGATTAAAGAATACTGGCACTACATACCAAAGAGCTATGACAACAACATTCCATAATATGATACATAAAAACATGGAGGACTACGTGGATGATACCTTAGCCAAGTCAAAAACAAGAACTACTCATATTGAAAAATTGCAAAAGATATTAGATTGCATGGAGCAATTTCAACTCAGGCTTAATCCCAATAAATGTGCCTTTGGAGTCCAATAAGGGAAGTTACTAGGGTTTATTGTATCAGCAAAACGAATTGAGGTGGACACTAAAAAATTTAAAGCTATACTAGAAATGTCACCTCCACACAATATTAGTCAAATGAGGAGGCTACAAGGAAGACTCTAGTCAATTAGGAGATTTATATCACAACTTGTAGATAGAGCACATCCTTTTACTAAACTGCTACATAAGGGTGTTACCTTCAAATGGGATAAACATTGTGAAAACAACTTCAAATAATTAAACGATTACTTGGCTACTCCTCCCATTCTCATGGTGCCCATTCATGGAAATCCATTACTTCTATATATCTCAGCTACGGCTACATCGCTGGGAGTATTGCTGCCACAAGAAGATGAAAATAAAAAGGAAAGAGCAATCTATTATATCAATAGGGCCCTAGTGTCTTATGAACTCAATTATAGTATAATTGAAAAATCTTTCTTAGTAGTTGTCTTTGCATCACAAAAATTGAGACATTATATGTTGCCACATATAGTAAAAATTATTGCAAAGATAGATCTGCTCAAATACCTTTTAAGCAAGATGGCATTAACATGAAGGCTAGAAAAGTGGGTCCTGATTCTAAGAAAATTTGATATTGAGTATGTTAATAGAAGGGATATTAAAGGACAATTCCTCATAGATCAATTAGTTGATTCAGCCTTGCAAGATGATGCACCTTTTATATTTGAATTTCCTGATGAAATGATCATGCATTTAATTGAACATCCATAGAAGATGTATTTTGATGGTTCTTTCATGCAACAAGGCTCTAGAGAAGGAGTTCTATTCATCACTCCTCAAGGATACAAGATACCTAAGGCATATAAATTGATGTTTCCATGCACAAATAACATTTTTTAATATGAAGCATTAATGAATGGTCTTAAGCTAGATATGGAATGGAATATCATAGAGTTACATGTGTATTGTGACTCCCACCTTATTATTAACCAAGTAAATGGAGACTCTTAGACTAAAGATGTGAAGCTAATGCCTTATAAACAACTGGTTGAAGACTTGAAAAAGTACTTTGTCTTTGTCACATTCTAGCAAATACCAAGGATAGAAAACAAAGCTACAGATGCTATGGCTACACTTGCATCCATGTTACAACTATAAGAACATCAATTCCGCTATGACTTCTTGGTGGAACAATTATCCTAGCTAGCTTTTGATACACCTGAGTACCAAGTAATGTGTGCTTTAAACACCCAAGACCAATTCTGGTATGCCAAACTCATTACCTATCTTACTAACCAAACTCTACCCAATGGCCTATCAAGGAATAAAAAAAAAGCCTTAGTTAGGAAAGCATCGCATTATGTCCTCATTACTAATATCTTATATAGAAGAGGTCTCAGTGGTACACTTCTTAGGTGTTTAGAACAAGAATATTTAGATCGTGCATTAAAAGAGGTTCACAAAGGTGTATGTGGATCACACTCAAGTGGTTTTTTACTAGCTAAAAAACTACTATGAGTTGGCTATTACTAGCCCACAATGGAAAAATATGTTGTTCTATTTTCAAAAACATGTCACAAATGTCAAACACATGGAAATCTCATCCATTATCCTACTAGAGAACTCATATCATTTATCACATTGTCCATTTCAGCAATGGGCCTTTGATTTGGTTGGACAAATATATCCTAATTCTTCAAGTGGATGTAAGTACATCATTATGGCCACTGAGTATTTCACTAAGTGGGTCGAAGCCGTGCTGCTAATCAAAGCCACTGGAAAATAGGTGGCTATGTTTATCTTGAACTACATTATTTGTATGTATGGGATACCCTCTTCTATTGTAACAGCCAATGGGGGTCAATTTAAAAACCAAGACATCGAAGACCTTTGCACACAGTTTTACATCACTCAACATTATTCTTCAATCTATTATCCTCAAGGTAATGAACAAGTTGAGGAATCTAACAAAAAAATTATTAAAATCTTACACAAAACTGTGAGTAAGTCTGGCAGAGACTAGCATTTGCAACTAAATCTGGCACTTTGGTCCTACAAGAAAAGTATCAGAACACCAACGGGAGCCACACCATTTTCTCTAGTCTATGACACAGAAGAAGTGCTGCCTATTGAAGTAGAAATTCGATCTTTGTGGGTATCTCTCCCAGGTCTTGTTACTAATGAACAATACTGCATTGATAGGGTAAATGCACTAGAATTACTTTATGAGTGCAGACAACAAGTGTTTGATCATCTGAAAGTATACCAAAAATGCATGTCAAAAGGGTACAATAAAAAGGTTAAACCATGACAATTTCAAGTGGGGGATCTGGTTCTAGAAGAGAATCCCAAGAACTAGCTAAACAGAGAACAAAAAGGAAATTTTGAACCCAACTGGCTGGGGCCTTATGTCATTACTACAACTTTTGGGACTAGAGAATATTAGTTAGCTACACTTGAGGGAGATATTCTTCCTAATCCCATCAATAGTGGTTCTACACTTGACATCTAGCTAGCAGAGCCCATGCAGTGAAAATTCTCAAAAAATACCAAAAAAATAGAAAATTGATCCTGAAGAAATCCAAAAATACTAGAAAAATTCTTGAAAAAAGGGTATCCTTGGTGAAAACCTCACAAATAGGCACCTTGATACTACAAAAAAAATAAAAAAGAGGAAAAAGAACAAAAAAATTGAAAAAGAAAAAAGTGCCTCGGCGAAAACCTGACAAACAGGCATTTTGGTAGCAAAACTAAAAATCTTTGTCAAGTGGTGAAAACCTGGCAAACAGGCGTCACTCATACTTTGTTCTCCATCTATTAATGCATTAATGATACTAATCCTTCATGATTTCACATGTGCTATTGGTTGACTTTGATTCCTTACAAATTTTCTATCCTTGCCTGGGATTGGTCTGCGTTTGCATCTTAGGAGTAGTCATTCTACACTGGGGGCATCTTTTCTAGCATCTTAGTTTGCATCTACTAGGTTGTCCTAGGTTCCTATCTAGGATGGTTTTCCTCTCAAAATTCTATTTCTTAATACTTGCATCAAATGTCACTATCACAAACAAAGGTGTTTCTTCAACACCACCTACCTGTAACAGATATCATACTAGTGTTTCTCAACAATTTAATCAAACACTTTAAACATACTAGTGTTTCTCAATACTTTAATCAAAAAATGTTCCTAAACACTACATTGGATTGCAGTTTCTGACAAAATTAATCTCATATACTAAGACATGAAAAAAAATACTGCTTAATTCCAAATTCTTATTGATGAATCTCTATTACACTTGAAAAATGAATCCATAGTATTTCTCAATACTAATTAACCACATAGAATGATCTTGGTTTGATTATGACTCTTTTATGTTCCCATGATGTTTCACACTAGGGGCATCTAAGCAGTTATAAACTTTCTTTGATTGATTATTAATTGGTAATGGTTATGTCTTCCAAGTTATTCCATGACGTCTATTCAAAGACAAAGAGTCACAAGGACAGGGGGCATCATGTTCTCTTGGTTTTCTATGTATGGTGATTGTTTCAATGGTCCTATAAATTTCACCTAACTTGGATGTTTATAGTAAAGGTTGCCAAAATGAGTGGATAGCCGCATATATCTTGATCCTTGTTATGTGTAAACTATGTTGAGATTGAACCAATTTCCTCTTTTTTTTTTCTAAATCAGAGTCTCAGTACGGTGTATGACACATTATGTGCCCAAGGATATGAATTTTCAAGGTCATTTTGGGTCACATATCTTACATTACACTTGAACAGAACCTGATTCTTAATAGTAAAGGCAGATAACTAACTTGTCATCATGGCTTCTATGCCTTGATGCTTAAGTTTATTTCTGACATTGCAGCCAATACACATAGTATTCATACTTTCATGATACCAGTGGGTATTAGTGACAGTTGTACTATCAGGTGATGTTCATTACAAAAACACCCAATGATGATAAAAATGCTACAATGTATACAAATCAGTGACATTCCTAAGAGTCTGCATGTAGATGCATTTAGAGCTTGCATGATCCATTTTAAAAGAACAACATAAAGACTTGAGCTCAAAATTATTTCCTGATTCAAAAGTATTTCCTGATTCATCTGAGATCCAAGTTAATTCCATAATCTATATTTTTGATTTTAATTTCATTGCATATCCATGACATACATTCTGCATTCATAAATGAGAAAGAGAAAATACAAAAAAACAAAGCATTCAAGCTTTGCATTTATTTCTACATCCTAAGTGCATCGAGATATTTGTTTGCATAAGAAAATCTCAAAAACATACATTTTCATATTCACTTAGCATAATTCCAAACACATTTATATATCAGTAATAAATCAAAGAGCATAAATGATGTCATCACATAATCTCATCAATAGACCAAGAACATAATCACATGTGCATTAATCTAAACATTTATCAAAGAGAGAGAACCCATGAACAAATCAAGATCAGGAACAACTATCTTAGATATATCAAATATGGAACAGATAAAAAATGTGGAGCTATCTACATAAGAGTGTCAAGATATCAATGTGAAATAGATATACATGTATAAAACTCTATAGTACAATGAATGATCTCAATAGGATCATGATATACAACATGTCTCAAATATATCAAAGTAAAAATTAGGTCTGACTGCCACCCTCTCCCTGATCTGGAGGAGGAGGAAGAGGTGGTACAAAATGAGCTAGTGGAGGCATCGCCCCCTCAGATTGTTGTGGAATAAGAAAATAAGAAGGAGATCTTCATGTTGGAAATATGGATGGAGTAACTGAGAGGGGAGGGGTGAATCAGTTACCAAAAAAATAAATCCACAAGTCCTTTAGATGTCTTAGATATAAACTGCTGTAACTCGGTAAATTTACTTATTATGTTCTTTAAACATTCACAGTGATTGACATGCATAAAACAAATAACATGAACACAA
>MU227529.1:3444356-3483672 GCA_018584345.1 Thuja plicata | reverse complement strand
GGAGTGCTCGGTAGACTCTGTAAATTGCTTCTCTTACCGTCTGAACTCGGTAGACTCGGTAAACTACTTTGTTGAACATTCTTAGCTCGGTAGACTCTGTCTAATGACTGATATGACATTCTGAACTTGGTAGACTCTGTCTGATGACTGATATGACATTTGTGTAACATCAAGGACAACACATAATTAAACAATTGTTTCCAACACTTCGTCCCTCTAGAACTACATCATGATACAAACCAAAGTAATATTCCACTCTCTGACCCTGGTGTGTAGCAGTATGGGTCTGTGTGTCTCTCTTCTCTAAATCACTCAAGCTGTGCATCTCTATCTACCATTAAAGTCTCTAAAGTAGTGATCCTAGCTCTAAGCTTCTCACGCTCATGCTCACACTATGACAATGCATCACCATCTATACCAGAACCTCTACATGTATCCTGTCCAATAGGTCCCTCCTGTTGTCTCTCTTGTTGTCTATGCTTCTCTGTAGTCAGTAATAGATCTAGATCTCTCTATGGAGCCATGAACCTGAGGCAAGTCTATCTGCCACTGGCACCCTCTCCACTCCCACCCACTACACCACCACCTCTATCATCTTCATCTTCATCCTAATCATCTGGACCCTAACCTCTGTCTGGAGGAGGGTGCCTACCATCTCTCCTACCATCCCTCCCTTGTCTCTCCTCTCTCGTTGTGCTCCACCTCTACCTTGGACAGGTCCATCATTAGCTGGATCATAATCTAATGGGTCCTCTATATGAAGAACTGCCTCATCCAAAGTTGTGAACCATGGAAATGGATACTGTAGCATCTGTGCAAGGTACCCATCAGAACAACCTGCATCTGTAATATCAGGAAGTATGTCCCAACCAACTGAAACCATCTCACTGATCTCACACTGTGTAGTCTCATAAACTAACTAGGAACCCCATAGTGGCTCCTTATCATAGATCTAAGCATAAATAGACAAGTCTTGACATCTACCCTGTACACGGCCATACTGTCTCAAAACTCAAGTAACCAAGAAGTGCTCTACAATGTATCTGGTATGTCTAATCAAGTACCTTCTCTAAAAAGGGTATGACATCTTCCACTTGTCTGAGGTCCACTCCTCACAATCAAGGTATCATCGCCATATCACAATACTCATGTCATGAAATAGATAATGCCAATACTCTACCTTGCCCAAATGGGGTTGTTGAATCCATCTAGAGTACATATACACATAAGGCTGTTGATCCATGTGCTACCTATCTACTATCAATTGTGTCACAGGGATATGCTCCTAGGCCCAAATCTGTAAAACACGAATCCCTATAGTCATGCTGCGGGAATACTGATAAACAATCTCATGAAGATCTTGATAAATATGGGCCAAAATACAATTACCCCATGCAAATCTACAAGAAGATCCTACCATCTTCTCTAACATATCAACCCAGCCACACATGAAATCATGTTTTCCTCTGTCAGGCATAAGAATGCCTCTAATTAGTCTGGCTAAGTATATAGGTAGATGATCATAATGATCGCACATATAATCCCAGGTCAAGTACCAATGAACTATGGAATCATCTGCAAAGAATCTCTGAGCCCATGTAATAGTTGTAAGAGAACTAGACTCAAACTAAACCTCTCGACCCATAATTGGAACTCATAGAATGTGCCACACATCCTCAAGTGTGACCATCATCTCACTGGTCAAGAGATGAAAATTTTTGTACTCTGAATGCCATCTCTTGGCAAGCACAGTCAACAACCCATGATTCACCTTGATATCGGGTAAATCTCTCAATGAAATTAATCCTACTCGGGCAACTATCTCTACCTCATCACCTATTAAAGATCAGGATAATGCAAGGACATGACATGGGTATGGTCCTCGAAAAGGCACAAATTCAAAAGGAACCTACTAACAGACAACAAATATAGGTCAAATCAGCATTCTAACTAAGGAAACTATGCAGAAAAGATATCAGCTAAGTGTTTTTGATCATCAGAAGGAGAAAAATAGTCACAATTGGAAGAAAAATGACTCTAAAACTAGAAACAACTCTATTTATATGGGGTGGGATTCTTTTTACGAGATACAATATGTGATTTCCAGGATGTGATGGGGAATCTGGGAAACGATCTTGTTTGGACAAGTTGCGATGTGAGTTGCGGGGTGCGAGCCTATTTTACCAAGACACGATACAATTCAAATTCATGTCTACAACTATTACACGCGATGATAGACTAAAAATAGGGTGTGATCCCAAATCTATGGAATATTACACAGGAATTTTGGCAAAAACAGGATGCAATGTAGGATTAACCGGACGTGATCCCAAAATCAGGATGCGATGCAAAATTAAAGGTGCTAAAACTACTTCAAAAATGGACAAAAATCAAACCTAAAAATATGGAAAGGTAGGTTTTGAGGTACTTACCAGTGGTGGGTAGTTGGTTGGATGTTTATGTCAATGGGAAAGCTTGAATCGATGCTTCTCCATGGGGACCACCATCTTCTCTGTAGAGCTCTCAAATTACCAAAGATAAAAGTGAAAATTAATGGGTAAAAAGTGAATTTTGGGATATATATTTGACTTTTTGAGCTATTTAGGAGCTCCAGAACTCTTCCCAGACTATTGAAACTCAATTTTGTTCTTTTTTGATCAATCAAGAATGAAATCAAATGCACACAAGATGTTTTACATAGTACAGTAAATATTTTATGACAGTCACACAAAACGCAGAATTGCTCCATATGTTCTGAAAATGATTCACAGGCTTAATGCAATCAGTTTTTCGTGTTCTATATCATCAAATTGCACATTAATCATCAAAATATTGGTCTAACATCATTTTATCAGACTCAAAAATCACATTTTAAATGTGATTAACTTGGTAAAAATGTGTTTTCTCTTAACACACCTTTGTTTCTTCACTTCTTCTAGTTGATTCTTTCTCGATTCAATCGATCAATTCAAGTGATATATCATTCTACAGAGGGATTTTATCTGTTTTCCTTCAATTTCATTCTTGAGGGGGCATTATCACACTTAAATCAATCAAATTCTTGCTCAAAAAGCATTAAAAATACTTCATCATCAAAAGACTAAGGGCATGGCAGTTTCCCTCGACTAAGTCAGGATTGTTGGATGGAAGGCTTCAGTTCTCACAAGTTGGATATCTTATGTCTACATTTTCTTAGATTCTTATTAAGTTCCTAGAAACTTCATACTGACGTTCATTTGATCAAGTTCAGAGTCAGTAGTATCAATTCTCATTCGACAACCAAGTTCTGGTAGGTTTATACTTACTTTTGTTCGATTGGGATCAACATCAGTATTATCAATTCTTACATGACAATAAAGTTCAGAATTAGTATTTTTAAGATCTTTTCTTATTGACCTTTTTTTGATCAAGTTCAAATTCAATTATATCATTCTTAGCTCAATCAAGTTTGAGACTAATCTCATCAGACATTTCATTCAATCAAGTGGGAAATTCTCAAACTTTCTTAAGTCAACATCAAACTTTCTTTGAATTAATGTGTTGCTCGTACATCAATTCAAAGAGGGGAAAATGTAACCACCCTAATTTGGTCTTCTCTAACCATATACTCTATTTTCCCTAAGTGTGATCATATCCCTAATTATGTCAAGACAATTCTTTAATTTATTGGCATAATTCATTTAAATCAAATTTAATCTCCTATGTGATTTTATCACTAAATTACATTAATTGCATTAGCTAATTAAATCAAATAAATTAAATAAAAAACAAATCAAATACATGGCTAAATTAATTAATAAAAAGGAATTAAATAAATCCTAATTACAAATCCATATTTGCAAAAGGGAAAGTCAAATCCCTAGCCAATAAGAGTTAAATCACTTGGATCACCTCACATGGATCACCAAAGATTCAATCTCCACCTCTCTTACAATTTCAATCCTAACCTCTCATTCCTCAAATTATTCTATAAATGGAATGAATTTTAAGCTCAAATGGCCCCTAATCCTTGATTGTTGAAAGCAAACTTATGCTACTCTTATTTTCATAGATCTTAATGCATTTTAGCTCATCTTCCTTATAATTGTTATAATCTTTCATTTGGAGCTTTAAAATGAACATATATTGACCATTTTAGATTAAAATCATTCAAATCTTTCATTCTAAGAATGTATATGTCACTGATTTGTGCATAATATGAGGGAAATTATAGAATTCTTCAAACTCTTCTTAGATAGGAAGCAATAGGTTGATTTTTGTGATTAATATGCATTCTAACTCTTACTTTTCATGTTATGTCACTAATATAATGACTTATTGAAATATTGTGTTGCAGACAATAGGTATACAAAATAACACACACAGTATGAAGTTCCACCAACTAAGGGTTGTACCCTTCATCTTTAACTTAGCCAACTTCACCTTCTAGTGTTCAGATACTTCTTCACATTCAAAATAATTCTCTAATGCCTCTATCCAGTCCATGCATTATACTGGATTCATCTTACCACAAAACATTGGTACATCCACTTTGTAATTCCTCCCAACTCTTTCAAGGGCTTCTAGGAGTGGTCTCATATCTGTAGGTATCTCTCCTATGTTATGACTAGGATCCTCTTCTTCCTCCTCTTCAGACTCATCTGCAACATTTCTCCCTTGTTTACTTTTCATCTTCTTCAATTTTTCTTCAATCCTCCTACTTCTAGCCACTTTTTCTTTCACTATCTTCTCCGATTCTAAATTGTTCATCCTTGCAAGGAGTTCCTCTTCACCCTATTCTTCCATGGTCTAGATGTCTTCTTAAAACCAATCCTAGTGCTATGATACCAATTGATGTAGAGAGCATAGCGAGAAGACAATGAGATGCACAATATCTTTCACAACTCTTCAACCTTTACCTAGGTTCAAACTGACTCCAACCACCTTTCTATACAATGGATTCCAACTTGTACAACAGGTCTTGAAACCTTCCTCAACACATAATTCAACCTTCAAGGTTACAAATAAGTTCTCCTCAATTTATACTTTAGGGACACTTTCCCTAAACTAAGTCAAGATGTGAAACTCTTCATGAGTGGCTTCACCTAATCATTCCAATGGATGGGACACCCTACTAGTTTCCTAAGGATAGGGAAACACCCAACTAATTTATTTGTACACACTCACAAACACCTAAACACTAATTGTGCTACAAATCCTTGTAGCCCTATCCAAGAGGTTTTTATCACACCAATTTTGATTAAGGAGGGGAAAAAAATAAATATGAATGTTTTTAGACACCCTTTATGGAGTTACTACAACCCCCAAAGACCTAGAGTCAAACTCTACTCTAGCACCACTAAACCCTTACAAAGTACATAGACCTAATTGGCCAAATTAGGCTTGGTTTACAAAGAAATTATTCTATGATGGGTACATAGAATGGAAGAAGGGATTGGGAATACTTACACTAACCCAATATGACCTAAATCAACCCTTCAATTGACCCCTCTAGTCAAATCATTCATCTTTTCATGACCGCACATGTCTAACTGGCTAAATACATTGGGATATTTAGCCTAGGGCTTGATACTAAAAATAGAAAAACACTAGATCTCTACCTGAGACTTTGGAATCATTAAACATACACCCCTAAATTGCATTTCCTAGGAGGTCATGTTCCACTGGATAAATGTCAAGTTAGGGCTCCATTTGTACAACATACCTAGATTTGATGCCCTACTGAGATTCCTTCACCAAGATGTTTATAACTTTCATTCTACAATTCCAGTTGAGACCAAATCAAATGATCTAAAAACTAGACTCACTAGAATATTTTCTCATGGCATTAATTCCACTCTATCAATCTGTACATGTTCGTACACATAGAAATTGCTCAAGGAAATCTGGTAATTTTATTCAAAATTGCATCAAACTTGTGTCTACAACTTCCAACCCTAATTAAGAGGCTTGGATATGTTCAAATACCATCAAATTTTAGTTCCAACCGATCATGGATAGTTATGACCATTGGAAACCACATTTTGAACTTCTCGAGCAACTTTTGAAAAGTTTTTCGAGCAACATTGACAACTTTGAAACATTGTTTCATTTTATACTTATTAAACCCATAATGACTTCTATTTGATTCCTATTACCATGAAATGATCCAATATGATCAAAATGACCTAAAATCCTTGGTTTCAACAATGTGACACTTCAAACACCTAGAAGACCTATTTACACCTATCAAAACCAACTAAGGATCCAAGTGGACTAAGGTGCCCCAAGGTTTATAGACGCACCTTAGGGACCCTTAGTCACACAAATAGATCAAAAAACAAGTGGGATGATCTCCAGGATCCATCCTTATTACAACAAAAATAAAATCAATTATGCATTGGGTGCCTTGCACCAATGATAGCCTAAACAATATAGGGTACTGGCTATGAGAGTGTAGCGGGATGCTCTTTGTATGAGGTTCTATTATTGTGTGTTTGTGAGATGGGGGGATATGATACCATTTTTTAGATAGGTTGGGATGTAATGGTGTCATCGAGACTGGGGACTAACCAAGATTCATACCCTTTCAGAATTGATGTTTTCATAAGCGAGTGCATGAAGTTTCTTGACCAAGAATTCATATTATGTTTCATCCTACAAAATATTTAGGAGGAAGACAATAATGGTCATTGCATATGTATCTTTATTTTATAATCTAGGTACTTGGGTGATCTGTAAGTTCAGGAAGTGTTCTTTCAATTTTTTAACCATCTCTGTATAAGGTAGCATATTGTCATCCTTTTTCTGAAACTCATCTAGAACTTTTTTTATGATGTTCTATCAGTCTCCAAGGACATGCATTTCTGTGATATTCCATTGGATTTCTATTGTGATTCCAATGATGAGTGTTTTGTACCCTCTGATGTTATTTGTGCAGGGGAATCCCAATTTGAATTATTTGGGGATGTAGCCACCTTGAGGGGTGACAAAGAGTATTCCTACCCCTAAACCATGGGCTATGTAAGATTCATCAAAGTAAAGATTCCAAGTTGGCTTCTCCTCAACCATGCATAGATTTTCACTCAAAAATTCCATGACCAAGGCATAGGCATCCACCAACGGTGCTTCTGTTAAGTGATCTCTGATAACCTATCCTTTGATTTCTTTTCTATCTACATACTGGATGTTAATTTCTCTTAATAGAATTACCCACTTTACCATGTGGCTAGTGAGAAAAGCCTTAGGAAATAGGCATTTGAGAGGGTCTACCTTGGAGATGAGCTTAACCATATGACCGAGCATATAGTGGTGAAGCTTTTGAGTGGTAAAAACTATTAATAAGAATGATTTTTCCATGGGTGAATAGTTTATATCATAGCCCTCTAGTGTGCGGCTGATATGGTAGATGGCCCCTTCCTTTCCATTTTTGTTGAGTTGAGAAAGAAGTGCCCCCAGTGCTTTGGTAGTGGCAGAGATGTACAAGATGAGTGGCATTCCTGGTGTTGGTGGTATTAAAATAGGTGGATTTTCTAGATACTCTTTGAGTTTCTTGAAGTTATTCTGACATAATGGATCCCATTTTAAATTGATATCATTTCATAGTAGGTGAGTGAATGGTTTTCACTTGTCTGTGAGCTGAGAGATGAAGCAACACACAAATTGCAATTTTCCTTGGAGACTATGTAGTTGTTTGAGTTTTCTCAGTGGGAGCATTCCCTAATGGCCTTTAATTTTTTGGATCAATTTCTATGCCTCTTCTTGATACAATGAAGCCAAGGAGCTTGCCAGATGTAACCCCAAAAACACATTTCTTTGTTTTGAGCATTAATCCATAGTGATTGAGATGATCAAATATGCACTCTAGTACACTCAAGTGATCTTCTCTTTTTATTGATTTGGCATGCATATCATCCACATAGTCTTCAAGGATTTTGTGGATCATGTCATGAAATATAATGGTCATGGCTCGCTGATAGGTTGCTCCTGCATTCTTTAAAATAAATGGAATCATACTGTAGCAAAAGGTGCCCTAGAGGGTTATAAATGTTGTCTTGTGTTGATCTTCTTATGCTATGTGGATTTGATTATACCCAGAGCAACTGTCCATGAGTGACAACATCTCATGTCCAATGGTGAGATCTACTATCTTATCAATATTTGGCAGGGGGAAATCATTCTTGGGGCATGCCTTATTGAAATCCCAAAATTTTGTGCATATTGTGATTGATTTTCCTGGCTTGGATGTTGGAACCATATTGGATATCCACTCAGAATAGTCAATGGCATAGATGATCTTAGCTTGGAGGAGCTTCTCTAATTTTGATTTGACCAATAGTGCTACTCTGGGATGCATCTTTCAGAGCTTTTGTTTAACAGGACTGATATTAAGGTAAACTTCCAAATGATGCACAACTAAACCTGGCTCCAATCTAGGAATGTGAGAACAGGACCATGCAAAGTTTCTTATAGATTCTTGAAGGAGAGCAGTAAGTACTAGTTCTTTAGCTTCTGATAATGATGTTGTGATGTAAGTGATTCTATAATTTTCCTCTATGCCCATGTTGATAGGTTTAGTTTCCTCTCTAAGAATAGAGGAATTCTTAGGCCTATAATCATGGATGAGAGGAAGAGGAGGATCTTCATCTTCTCGCACCTCAGAGAGATTTTCACCAGAAGATATGCCCTTTGTTTTTAATTTTTTGTGATAAAATAGTTCCCTAGAAGGGTTTTCACCAAGACATCCATTTTTTTATTTTTATTTTCATTTTCACTTTTGTGGATAAAGACCTCCTCTTCCCCAAAATATTGGGTTGAGTTTGTAGACATGTGCCAAATCATGTCCCCAGTCAGGTTTTTGTTCAATTTCCCACATGAATATCAGGAGTTCATCCTCACTTTGGAATTCATCGATATGTACAATACTTTTTTGGTCCCAGTCTATGAGTTTGGGATGGACGAGGGGAAGTTCAATTAATTTGATGTCAAGTTGGAAAAGGATGGAATTTCCTAGGAAGATTTCATCATCAATATCATCATAGGATTTTACAATTTTCTCTTCTAGGATGTCTTCGAATTTGATGATTTTACCGAGGGTATTACAATAGGTATAACTATTCACGTTGGTGCCCCCAGTCATGTTGAGACCAAAACAAAGGCCCCAATTCCTTTCTATTTGGGGAGGCTCAATGGGAGCCCTCATACTAGGCTCTTCATGGCTAAGACCACCTCCCTAATATTTCCAACGTTCCATGGCCATTTTCTGAGATGTTGGATATTTATCTTTGAAATAATCAAGGAGGCCACTATCAGGAGGTGATGCATCTTTATAGAGCCATTTTCCGATGTCTGGATCCATCTCTTGGCCATTTAGGATGTAATGTGAGATGAAAGTGGTGGAACCCATTTTGTTTGGCTTGATCTCCCTTTGGTCTGGTGTGTTTTGATTTGGTGGTCGCCCTTAGGTATGTGGGTCTAATGGTAAAGATCCAACTACAAAGACATCTAATAAGGTATATTCTCCGCATTCATGGTTATTGATCTTGACAATGGAGAGAGTGGATGAGAGGATAGTTTCTAGGTCAACGTAGGATCTAGAGGAACTAGCAATGGAAGTGCCAATATCAATCCTTGGGAAATGATTTGAGTATGGAAAGGAGGCTTGCAACACATGACAATATGCAAAAGGTTGGGGATCTACACGGATGGTGATTTGATCTCTATTGTATGGGAATTTTATGCACTAGTTGAAGGTGGAGGGAATGGCTTGCATGGAGTGAATCCATGAGTGACTAAGGAGAATGTTGAAAGGGAGGTCAAGATCAACAACATGGTAGATTATGTTTTGTATTGATGGGCCTAGCTAGATGGGAAATGAGGTACTAACTTAAGATGTGTGCTCAAAGTTATCATATTCCTTGATGGTTATGAGATCATTGTATATGTCAGCTTCTTTGTACCCCTTCTGATTTATGAATTTTAAAGTGCATAGATTCAAGGTCAACCCATTATCTATCATGACCTATTTAACGACAAATTCCTTGAGCATGACCACTATGCGAAGTGGAAGATTGTGATCAGGATTGATGGAAGGCATATCAGAGGGTTTAAATTAGATTCTACAAGATATAGATAGATGGACCACAAGGTCTTGGAATTGATTGGAATCAATATTATTCGGGACCCGCGACTCTTGAAGGGATTTCTTAAGGATCTCCTGATGGATGTGAAAATTGTGAAGGAGATCTAGGATGAAGATTTGTGCAGGTGTGTTCCCAAGGTGTTCTAGGAGATTGTATTGTGCACCAGAAGATGAAGCAATAGTGGAACATATGATAGAGATTCTTCCCCTACAAATAGTGAATATGCATTGATTATCAACATCTTTAACATGGATTACATTAATGATGGTTTCAACCTAGGAGATACATCTGATGAATTTTTCATAGTTGACGTAGGAATTGGTTTAATCCTTTCTATCAGCGTGGTCTCCCTACTTTCCCTTCCCTTGGTTTAGGGGCAGAGTAGGATTGGCAAGTCCTTTGCTAGATTTTTTTTGAGGAAACACATTTTGGTATATCTATAAGTTAGCATTGGTTGAGGTTTGTGTTGGAGATTCCACTGTGATCTCTTCATAGTCAATGAGGTCCTAGATATAGTGCTTCAGTTTCATACACTTTGTGGTGGCATGTCCTTTAACATGGTGATATTCATAGTACTCATTGTCTTTATACCATGATGGCTTAGGAGTAGACTCATCAAAGGGCTAGATCTATAGATACACAATTATGTTGTTCTTAGCCATTTGGTGGAAGGTCTATGCATTTTGGACTCATGATTTGGGTTGTTCTTGTGGGATAGATATGGCATTTGTTTGATTTGTTGAGAGTTGGAATTTTGGTTGGTAACCTATCCGAAGAGAAGGGTGGGTAAGTATAGTTTGTTGGCATGTGTTTTGTTGGTATGCGGGTTGCTTATAAGCTAGTGTAGGTTGTTGATATGTTGGAAGTGGTTGTTGATATGCTGGTGTGGGTGCTTTAGGACTGGATACAATAATCTATACATGTTTGGTATCTATGGCACTATAATTTACAAAACTCTTGTTTTTATTCTAATAATGGGATCAATCATTGTTGGTCTTATCAGGCTGGGTTTCTTTATAATGTTAGATGGTGCCATCATCTAGGAGGCCCCTTTTGAGATTCATTCCTTTCTCTTGGATCTCCTGATAAGTTTGCAAGAAGTTCATTCACATGTGGTGGGCCAACTTAGGGTGAATAGTATCAATAAATATCTTCATTAGGCACTTTTTAGGAGGTTGGTAAGAAAGTCTCGTGGTGAGCCCCTACCATATCTGAAGGTAATCTTCTAAACTTTCCCCACCATTTTTTTTGCAATTATATAGGTCTAGGAGAGATAATTCACTCTCGATGTTGTGCACATATTGGGCTACAAAATTCTTAGATAGTTCTACAAATGTGGACATTGTACCATAGGGGATCTTATAGAACCATTCCAGGGTGGTTCCTCCTCAACTCTTTGGGAAGAAGCACATTAGGTAGTTATCTTTGTATGCAACCTATTGGAAAGACATGTAAAACTATTTAATGTGGCTGACAAGATCTCCCCTCCACTGATATTTGTCAAATTTTGGGGTCTCAAAGTATTTGGGCATGGGGATCACTATGATGGAATGGTCAAATAGATAGGGACATACCTCCTTGAATTTGAATGTTTTTCTTTTGGTCCCTGCTTGAAGCTCTTTGAGAGAATTCTTCATTTATTCCCACTTAGAGTTAATAGGTAGTGGAGTAGGTGCCCCTATTATATTGGAGCTAGGTGCTTGATATGGTTTGAATGCAGCTAGAGAGTATGGAGGATTCTATGAGGGATATTGCAATGTATGGTAAGGAGATTGCCTAGCCACATAAGAAGGTTGCGAGGGAAGTATGTATTTTTGTGGCTAGGCATAATGTTGCTGAGGAAATGAGGGTAGAGTTGGCTACGGCTACAAAGGTTGTTGATATGTACATTGTGTTGTCTATTGATAGGTTGGTTATGATATTTGTGGTGCCTGAGAGGTTGGATGAGTGTATGATTGGCCTATGTAGTTTTGTTGGGTGTTAACAAAACCATATGATGGATAGGTGATGTGTGGGTTGATGCTATGGTTGTCTCTTATGGAAGCACTTAGATTTTAGGGAGGTGGAATGGTTGATGCTACTACGGATGGTGGCATGGCCAGGTAGTTAGTGAATGTGGGTTGTTGGGGTTGAACTTGTTAAGAGAAGGGATTGAAGAATTGTTGTTGCACTTGTGAGGTGGTAGGGTTTGTGGTGTGTTAGTGTGTGGGAACCCCAAAGTCTTGTAAAGCGGCTTGAGAATAATTCCAAGCAGAGGATGTGATGGCTTGTGAGGTCTAGGAAGCTTGACAAACTTGTTGTGATGTGGATTCATGTGGTTCTTCTTGAATGTTGGGTTGGGGTGCTAGATCATTTTGAGGTGGCATTGTTGGTTGTGCATGGAATATTGGACCTTAAGGGAACAAGGGTTGGTTGAAGGATCCCATAGGTGGCATGCCTATGGTGAACTTTGGTTGTTTTTGTTGTGGTGGTGGTGGAATAGGATGAGGAAATGATGATGTCATGGAAGTGGTTGTGTCATGTGTGACTGGTGGTTGGGAGTTGATTGATTGAGTGATAACTGGTTGGGCCATGATAGGTTGTGCAGTGGCTAAAGGGTTAGTAGTGAGTTGTGAGACTTGGGTAGTTGTGTGTTGGATTAGTGGTGATGCTAGAAGTGGAGGATGATTGGAGGAGGATGATCCCATAATAGAGAAAGGAGTTGATTTCACTACAGTATGTACAATGGGTTGGGTAGTGGTTGTTTGGAGTAAATAAGGGATGAGTGTGGCCATTTATGACATTCTATGGCTTGGGTCGACAATTTCCTCTACTACAAGTTGGAACATGTTGGTGGGGATATGTATGGGACATACTATGTGAGGATTTATGGGTCCTATTGAGAGGGGGATACCCTCACACTGATAATTAGAAAGTATGACTTCATTATTATGGCCTATGATGGTAATGACCATGTGTACATGTCATGTGTGGTTCATAAAGTCTTCCATGGAATTGATGGTGGGTACCTTAGTGGGATCGGTCCATATATGATCATCTTGCACTTGATCTTGGGGGTCAAAAGAGACCATAGAATTGTTTATATTCATTTTTGGTTTGGAAGAGCTAGCGACAAGATTGGAATCCATATCCTTTCTCTTCTTGGAGAAAGTTTCAGGTGGCATGAAATGTGTCCTAGGATGAATGATGCAAGATGAGACTTAAGGAGAGAAACTTTCTAAAGATGGGTGTACAAATACTCCTAATATGTTTTAAGGATGATGAGGATGCAATAATTAAGGTTTGATATGCAAATGATGTCTAAGGATGATGAAAAATTGAAATAACAAGGATATCCTAATGACTTGAGGGATAAATTTGTGTCACAAATATGACAAGTTTTCATTCCTAATGTAAGCTCAAATAGATGTGATTGTGTCAACCTAAGAAAGAATTGTGGTCCTTAGCAAAAAAAATTATTTGTCAATGTAAATCAACCTTTTGATCAGGGTGATGAGGCCACAATGACAAAGTGGGATATCCTAAACAAAGCTTAGTTAAGGAATTCTAAGGATGTGTTTGATAATATATAGGTACTATGCAACTCAAAAGGATATAACACCAAGTGATGGATATGTTATTGATTTTTTGGATATTTGGATAAGGTTTGGGATGATGCTTGGATGATTTTTGGATTAGTTGGATGTTGATAGGTTGATTGGATGGTGAATTCCTAAAGATGGTGACTAAGGATGATCCTCGAATACATTGAAGGAGATGCAAGCTAAGTGGCTAAGAAGAGAAGTAAAATGGATGGTATTGCGATGTGCCTGCTAGTTGTATTGTTCAAAGTTGACAAAGGCATAGCTCAAATGATACTTGCCCATGAAGTGTGAGAGTTTGTTATTGAAAATGATCTTGTCATAATTTTCACATTATTGGATCTCTTTTTGGATGGAATCAGGGATGTGTTGGTACTTTTGGGCTTCTCGATTGCCAGTTCTTTGTTCTCTATATGCAAGCAGTAGTCGGGTCTTAACTTTCTTCTATTTATTTGGATTGGACATGTCCTAAGAATGAGTACTATAATAGTTGTAGATGTGGGTTTGAATACTTACAAATGGGGATATTTGAACAAGTTCTTGACAATTGTTGTTGATCAAGTCTTGGTTATATGTATTCAATAGAAAGAACAAGTTTCAATCATACATCAAAGGCATTGACTATGCTAAGTATACCATCATTTAAATGGAAATATTTATGTGTCTGAAAACAATCCAACAAGGGACAAAGAAACCTTGTAGGATACAAGAAAGTGTGATGAGTTTGACGAATATGAAATTTGTGTATGTTCAAGTTACCATTGTTTTGAGAACAATCAAGCACATGCCTACCTAATGAATTTGTCTTAGCTTGAACATATTTTCTTACAAACGTAGGCACACACACAAGAGCTAATTAGAATATTATCATCACCAAGTATGCAATGGCTCCAATTATGATGTTGTATTATCCAACTTCAAATTCTCAAGGTGGCATGAATGTGCAAGTGATCTTGGGGAGGTTACTATCCTCCTTGCACAAAAATTATCAAGATTTTAGAGGTTAATCAGGTAGGATTCTACTTTAACATTTCTTAGTATCGATATTCATTCGGATATGTCCTTTGTGTCTATGAAAGAAAAATTGAGGTGTAGAGCCCCACAAAGCACCTTGGAACAAGTAGTCATGTAAACATGATTGAGACCTCGCGGTCCTACTTTGTGCTAAGCATGAGCCAAGTATAAGCTCAAACAATATCCGACTTCTGAGGCTTTAAACCCAAAAAGAAAAAAATTAAGATGAGGTGGAGTGGTGTGGCTTACACCTCTCTCTCTCACATGGGTCATTCCTGGGAGATTGTTTCCTTGATCAGTAGGCCCAACTAAAGGATTAATTTCAAAAGCATGGATTGGTGATGAGAGGAGTCTAGATTTCTGATTTTCCCCCAAGGGGAAAAAAGAATACTCTCCTACCCAATGTCATTTTCTCCCAAACACTTAAAACATATGGTTAATTCCCAAGGCTCCTTTATAAGTGAGATATCAAATGAGTCTAGGTTTTTTATTGTCTTATAAAGACATGAGCATACTCCCCTATCACTTAACAAAACCTTACAAGTGAGACTTTTTTAAATTTTCCTAAGAAATCAAATCTAATGAAGACACAACATTTATTTGTATCTTCTAGGAAACCTAGAAAACAAATGCATTAATATTTTTCTACAAAACTACTGTTAGAAGGCACAAAACAACAACACCCTATAATAAAACCTGATTAACAAATCTTAGAATGAAAAAAACAATGAAATGAGACTAAATTAAGTGGAGACGCCTATCTATAGGCGGAGACACATGTATGTCAGAGCTACCTATTAACAAGTAGAGATGCCTATCTATGGGAGCTGCATGTTTATAGGAAGAGAATTTTTTCTATCGAAGCCATATATTTATAGGAAGAGACGCTTGTCTTTCGGAGCCTCATGTTTACAAGTAGAGATGTCTTTCATTCAGAGCCTCCTATTTATAGGAAGAGATGCCTGTCTATCGGGGCTGCCTATTTTTAGGTAGAGATGCCTATCTATTGGAGCTGCATGTTTACAGGCAGAGACGCTTGTCTATCAGAGTAGTCTATTTACAGGTAGAGATTCCTATCTATTGGAGTTGCTTGTTTATAGGAAGAGACGCATGTCTATTGGATCCTCTTAATTATAGGAAGAGACACCTATCATTCAAAGCCGCCTATTTACAAGTATAGAGACCTGTCAGTCGAAGCTACCTCTATAGAAGCAGAGCCATCTATTCGTCATTCCGTCCAAAAAACCTACAAAAATGCAAAACAAAGTAACAAAACTAGGATGTGGGTCCCACCGGGCATGCCAAAATGTGTATGAGGAAATCTCTAACTATTGGGAGCAAGCTCAAACATGAAAAGTTAGTGGGTTATAACATAAAATAGATTCAAATCATATATAAGCATGCAAACAATAAAGAAATCCAAATAACATCAGATAGAGCCTAAAAAAAATGCACCAAAGAGGCTTTATTTGATTTGCTCTCTTATGGAGGTGTGGATGTGCTATCTCAAACACAACACATAAATCCCCAAGTGAATTTTATGATGAAGATGAATGCAAATGAGATTAATAGATGAAGAAAGAGATAAAAAAATTAGTATAAAGAACTCATCTCAAGATTTTCTCTATGAAGATTCAAGCTATTATGAAGTGCAATGCAAGATTGAAAGTATAAATTCATTACCAATTACCTAGCATATGATTAATAAATTATTTAAGAAAGAAACTAATATTGAAAGCATAAAAAAAAGTATGAAATCTAGAGCTATGTTTGGATAATAGAAATGCAAAAATGAGAGATGAAATGCAAGAGGAGAAGGCCTCTATTTATAGATTTTTGGAGGAAAAATAGAGTCTTGGATGAGGTGGCACATATGTGGCATCCAATTAGAAGCCACACAAGCTTGGAGGATAGGTCAGATTTAGCATTAAATGATTTATGAGGCTCAAGGTTTCTCACACATGTGTGAGCAACCTTGGAGAATGGATTGGGAGACAAGGTTGTAAGAGAATTTAAGAGAGTTGGATGGATCTCTTGGGATGAGTTGTTCACACATGTGTGAGCACTCCATTAGGACTAAAAAGGTTAGGAATCACCATTTAAGTAGGATTAGTGGGTGATTAAGTCTAAATTAGGTTTATCAAGTGGGATAGGTAGGGGTAGGGTAGGAGTAGAGTAGGCTTAGTGTAGGCTTCTAGATTGGATTAGTAGGTTTCTAGGTAGGGTTTAGATTATTATCCAATTTAGTTTTGAATTAATCATTGTTTAGAATAATTAAGAGGGTGAGGGATTTTTTAATAAATATGAATTTATTAAAAGGGGTTTTAAAGAAAATGTATTAAATTAATACTTAGGATAGTATTTAGATTGTATTTAAACACTAGCAGGAAAGACATTTAATTAATTAAATTAAATAGCTGGATGAATAAATAGGAAATATTAATTTAATTAATATTTTTGGATGTCTACATCATGAAATAACTTTGAAATATGGAGGATTTGTTAATAGATCAAGATATGTGGGATGTTGTTGATGTGAATGTCATGAGGCCTATAGATCTGGATGAGGTTTCTAAATATGATTTTATAGACCATAAAGCCAAGGGTCTAATCAAATTGCTCCTTATAGACTCCATTCTAATCAATGTCCATTAATAATCCTTTGCAAAGAAGCTTTGGAAGAAGCTTGGTTAGATGTATCAAGAGAAATCTTTAGTAAATAATATTTTCTTGAGGAAGAAGTTGTATTCCTTGAGAACAGAGGAGGGTGGATAATTTATAGACCACCTAGAAGGATTCAATATATTTGTGTCTCAATTGGCATCTGTTGGTGTCAAAATGGATGAAGATAAGAAAATTAAAATCCTTCTTTTTCTTTACCTGATTCATGGGATTCACTTGTTAAGGTTGTTGGAAATACTTCTATTGTTTTTAGGATGAAATATGTGGTGGGTTCTTTTCTTTCTAAAGATATGAGGAGGAAGGCATCCATTGGTGCCAAGGAATTCCTATTTTCCCATGGAAGACCTAAGGAAAAAGTATAGAAGAATGAGAAGTGTAACAATTCTAAATCCGAAGGGAGATCCAAATCTCCTGGAGAGTCCAAATTCATTTGCTGGAATTTTAGTAAGCTTTGTCATGTTCATAAGGACTATAAAGAAGAAAAAGAAGAAATTTGATTTTGATTCTAAGTTTGGGAAGGAAGATGGTGATGCATTCATTGCATCTTTGGCCACTCATGCATGCAATGATGCATGGTTAATTGAATTAGGTGCATCCTTTCATATGACCTCTAATAGTGATTGGTTTTCTGAATATGGAGAATTTGATGGAGGTAAGGTGTACTTGGGTGATAATTCTCATTTAAATATTTTTTTCCATGGTAAAGTTCAAACTAGGTTTCCTAATGGTAGAATAAGAAAGATGAGTGGTGTGTTTCATCTCCCTGGTATAAGATGAAATTTGTTATCTATTAGAAAATTGATAGATTTGGGTATGTAGGTAGTCTTTTTTAACGTAGGGTCCAAAATGGTGAGAGGTGTTATGGTGGTTGCTAGAGGTGTCATAATTTGCACCTTGTATAAGCTAGATACATACACTTATGAGGGTAATAGTACTTATATAGAGACCAAATCTACAAATACTTCATTGGAAAAGGTGAGAGTTTCACCTACAATAGATGGTAATGGATTTTGGGTACCTAAGGGTGCTTTTTCTTCGAAATCAAAGTTTCCTGTAGATAAGACTATGTTGTGGCACTAGAGACTTTTCCACATTGGAAAAAGGGTCTAAGGACATCGAAAAACAAAAACCTTGTTGAAGGTTTGAATTATTGTAACCTTGACTCTGATTTTTGGGAGCATTGCATTTATGGAAAACAAAACCACATTCATTTTTAATCAATTTTTCAAAAATCTTATGGTGTGTTGGATCTTATTCATTATGATGTATTTGGTCCTATTGATGTTCCTTTCGTTGGAAAATTCATATATTATGTTTCATTTATTGATGATTATAGATGAAGGACATGTGTATATTTTATAAAGATTAAATCTGATGTTTTCAGTAGATTTAAGGAATTTAAAGAAATGGTTGAATTGTGGACTAGAAGCAAGATTAAATTTTTGAGAATTGATAATGTTTGTAAGTACTACTTTAATTATTTTGATATCTAATCTATAAATATTGTGGCATTCATAGGTAGAAAACAACTCAATATTCTCCACAACATAATGGAGTTGCAAAAAGGATAAACATGATGTTAATAGAGAAGGGTAGGAGTATGTGTAGTGGTGCTAGCCTTGAATAGAGGTTTTGGGCTGAAGTTGTTTCCAATGCTTTCTAATTAATTAACAGGTGTCCTATATTAGCTCTTGTTGGTAAAATACCTATGGAAGCATGGTCGGGTTTGTTAGAACTTTTTCCTGCAGAACCTTAATATAGTTGTTAAGGCCAAAAAATATCACCCTAACTCAGGCATTAGGGCATACTAATATTTCATGGTAACAATGGAAACCTTCCTGAGTTGTGGGTAGACTCTGAATACGAAGGAATCTCCAAATTCTAGGCTGGTTCCTATTGGATTTGGGGTATCATAAAGCTACGGCTTTCTTCTAATTTTTTGGAAGAAAAGGGAGAAATTTTAACTAAAATTGAATGAACAAACTTAAAAGGTGATACACCAAATAGGATTCAGACTTCTCAAAGATTCAAAGTAACATCCACTTGACATACCCTAATGATTTCTGCAAATTCATTCACTATCTAATACATAGGTTAACTTGAATATCACTATTAGGGTTCTCACTGCAAATAATGACAATTTTGCTAACAAACATGTAGATTCTGCAAAATGGTTATACCCTACAATCTAGAATAAGAATCAAGTCAATTCAATAATTTATATTGCAAATACATTACACTTCAATGCAGAAAATTGAAAAGGATTGATAGCAAAGGTTAGAAAAAGGTATATGAATAATGGGGCGAGCTTTATTCTTATCAAAACTGTGAATAGTTACATGAGAGAGTTTTAGAAAAAATGGCAAGGAATACATGCATCCACTTGCATAAAAATCTAAATCCGACATGAACCAAAATGGATACAAAATACATAAAGAAATTCTATAGGAACAAAGAGTTCACTAAAAGCACCTTCTTTCTAAATTTTGAACCCCCATCCTCAAATCAAAAGCTCAGATATATATCCCTTAAAGATAATTTTGAAAACCATTCCTCCCTCCAAAACCCCTTCAAAATAGCATATCACTAAACCTAAGTCATAATTGGTACCCAAAATTTAGCCCTATATCAAGCCCCTCTAAAGTTGGTGTTTAAAGATTTACATCTTTTACATAAGTTTTACCAATATTTAACAAAAATACACCACAAAACCCATTAAATCCTAACCCATAGAATAAAACCCAACTACATAATATAAGAAAAACCCTAACTCATATTTAAACCTGATACCATAGCTAAGGTCAACCAATCCTAACTTGACTATAGATAATGGTCGACATGACCACACCCATTGTAAAAATATCCCTATGTCATGGCACTTGGGGTACTGTTGTGGCAGCTTGATAAGGTCTTCATACATTGCAACTGACAAGGCATTAACTTCCTCTATCAGTGGACTTGAAAGTTTGTAAAAAAAAACCTAGCATATTGCATTTCACATTCCATTTGTAAGTTTGTTTTGGAAGCAATGTCTAGGGTTTCTTCTTCTCTAGGTCACCATGTCTATGATTGAATTTGGAGTTTTATTCGATGAAGTATGGCATTGTCTATGTATCTCCCTAAGAAGCTCGGGCTTCTTCTTGTGTGAACTTGGGCTCTCCTCTATAAACTGTGAGTTAGAATTTACATGCCATAACACATGGCATTTTGTTTTTGGATGTTCTTTGAGTGGTGCTAGTATTTAGGCATATTTCTTTAAATTGGAGTTCTAATTCAATGGTCTGAGAGCTCAGGCTCTTGATGGAGTGGGAGTTGTATTCTTGACCATGGCTTTCAACTAGAGTCTTCAGTTTGCAAAGCTTGGGCTCTTTTCTCTAACTACTATAGCTCCTCTTTGAGTTTCATGCCATAACATATGGTGCTACTCATGCATCTATTATACTCAGCCTCTAGCAGTTGAATTAGGTCTACAAATTGTGTTTTTATGCCATAACATATGGCGCTTTGCATGCATCTATTGAACTCCACCTTTCTCAATTTGTAACTCCCAGATAAGTTACTTATGATTTTCTTTTACATCTTGTACTCAACTTCATTTATGTTTATAATAGTGATATCTAGGGTTGATTTAATCTAGGTATTCCTCTTTTGTAGCATAAATCTTCAAGTTTTTCTATTATACTATTTTTGTAAGCATTTGTTGCTTTACATCATGATTGTAAACTGTCTGTTGTAATAATGAGTAGCTCACTCTGAATACCCACATGGCTCATCCTGCATATCTAGAAGTAAACCCATAGACACATGAAAGCTATCACTCTGTAACTAAAAGATGAACTCCATCTACTCTGTTGTCTCTATTCAATGTTGAGACTATGATCCAGCTATGCTTGTCACTATGTCTGAATGTTTTTTTGATGCCTTGGTCTCCCTCTTTTCTAAAAATAATGACAATAAGAATTGGGACCGTGGATTTACCATGTGTTTGACCCTGCTCATAACACTTTCTATATACATTCATTGTTATTGTGCCCCATCTTGTAACATGAAAATAACTAGTGGATCCAATCTATTATTGTGACTCCAATAAGAGACTTACATATGGGGTTCGAGCATGGGCTTATGACTCCCATGTGTAATACTGTGAAATAGAGGGCTTGACCATTTAAAATGCATATTTTCTTTCTAATTAGACAGTACTATTATTTCATTTCCATATTGATTCATAAACTGTTATTGAACATGCACATTGCTTTTATAACAACACTGCTATTTGGTCTACCACATATGCATAATCTTCTAATGACCATAACATTGTTATTTGCTCAATTTTTGTTATATGCATCCATATCTTGTAACAACATTACTATACTCTTATTTGATCCATCCTTATGCACTGTTATTTAATTCCTACATATGCATACTCATTCCATTTCAAACAACATTATAAATAACCTTTACTTGTGTAGAATTGAATAATAGGGTTACCTCATTATTTGATTGCAATTCATCTCCCTTTTCCAGTATTCTGTTCATGGTATTAGATCATCCCATTTCAATTTGGAGCATCCATATTTCATTTCATATGCATCTTCCAGCATCATTATTGTACTCTGTATATTTTCATCAATAGTGTTGAATATGTAACAACATGTATGCACCTTGTAGCAACTGTTATGTACTATATTTCTCTTCCTTCTGCATCTTCTCTTTCCTGAAGTCATGAACATCTAGCATTCTTTCATTCTTTAATAACGCATATTGTGAGGTTCAAGCACAGGCTTGTGACACTCACTACATATTTCAAATATAGCAAAGGGTTTCATAAAGATATGTCTATTTGAGGTTATTATTTTGTTAATGTAAATGCGTACCTTTCCATTGCATTGATATCATTGGTAAATATGTAGTTTAGGAAGTTTGACTGATGTATGGTGCTTTTATGTTTTCCATGTATTACTTAGATCCAATTTGCATCTAACATATTTTCCATTATGCAAGTCAGGACTAAAAGAAGACCTAGGATGTAGGACAAACAGAGACAAGACCAAGATAGGAAGGCTCAGATGATGCAGACGATCAGCTCCAGAATGCAAAAGACCTCTTAAAGGCAATACATAGATCCCTAAACCTCATCATGCTTCTATCCTACTTTCTTTTCTGCATATGTCCTCTAAATTTTAGTATGGAAGACGTAACATGGAAGGAACACTTGTTTACTACATTCAGTTTGAATGCACAATGTAATGATCAATTATAATTTTTTTAAAGAGTGAATCTGACCAATACTTAGAGTACAATGAAATCTGATAATATGAATGTATGAGAAAAGAATCCCTTTTCATTATCTGAATAGTAATGTTAAAGAGATGTACCTTCATGCAATTTTTTACTGTTCTTGATTACTATCTTGCATGTAAAAATTTGGGTAACAATTCTGGCGACCTCTGATGGATGTTTGCCTGCTAGACATTGGGACCAGTAGCCTAAAATAGTCCATTGGGCTTCTGCTAATCACCTATTTGAAACCTTAAACCTAGACTATGGATATAAGAAAAGGCTTTCCCAATGATTGCGTGTATGTTTATGATTGGTGGCAGTGAAGCACAAACTTCATTATCGCAAATTGTAGTGTATTCTTGATCATTGACGAATGATTTTCTTATGTTTGTAAGTTTTGAAAACACCCTTAAAACATGTCTTTCCCACATTTTTGACTATTCACATCCATCCTTAATTTAATGAAACCTTCCTTTGCAACCCAGACAAACCTTGAATCTTGAAGACTTATTGAAAACTAGGAAAACTAAAACTAAAACTAGCCTAACTGTGCTTGACAGCGCTTAGGAAAAAACTAGAAAACTAAACTACCCTAACCTAGCCAGCAACAACACATGCTAAACAAAACCATTTACTAGTTCATTGAATATTTTCCCTCTTTTTTCCAATTGCAATTATGCACATGCTTATAGGCAAACACAAGAAAATTGAATAATGAAGCATATTTAACCAGTTCATGCAATTTTTCATGAAAAGAGGAAGTATTTTGACTTACTTCACTCTGTTGATGGAAGAAAATTGAATCAACATGCTGCACTTGGTCTTCCTTATCAACATCCTCACAATCAGGTGTTGATGTAAATGAGGCCTCTTCACTTCTCTCCAATCAGTCCAGATACTGGATTGGACAGCCTCTTGAGAGTATGAACCTAGAGCCTTCCTTGCTGATTTCTTTACTGTCTTGTGGTTCCTCATGGTTTTCCTGCATCATTAATAGCCATGTGAGCTCCTCCTCCATGGTCAAAGTACCATAATCTTCTGTTAAGTCAGCTAGGAGCTCATCAAAACTATTGATCCACTAGGAAACAAGAGCACTTGGTTCCAACTTACATTCTCGCACATAATATTTAGAAAGAATGTTCTCCAAACTAGAGCACCCTTGAAAAGGCACATATTTTGACATTTCAATAGCAAGCTTCTCACATAAATCTATAATAATATTGTCAAAATAATCTTCTAAGCTTTGTTCAACTTCTTTATCATGAACACCTTGCTAAGATGATGTGACCAGAATCTCATCTTCCTTCTCTTGATCAACAAACAAGGGTAACTCACCAAAGAAAAGTACAACCATCTCTTCTTGCTCCAAATAGTCTCTTTGATCTTGAGCCTTTGCAACTTTTTCTATCAGATTTGAAATAATAACCTCCTTCTCAGCTCCCTGATCTTGAGATAACTCATATGGAATTACCTTGACAATTTCATGATCAATTGTATCTGATTTATGATGGAAAATAGGGTTAGTCAATGTATCAATGATTTGATGATCTGAAACTGAAATCTCTTGCACAATGCCTATTAAATTAGCCTCAATATGAGACCCTTGATATGTCTTCTCAATGTTTCCCTCCTTGACCAACATCATATCCAATTCACCTTCATGATCTTGCATGAGGATAGGCTTCAATTATTTATAAGGATGCAATTTCTCTATAACAAATGTTTGTGCTAGAAGGATATCACTAAAGCTTGGGAATGAAATCTTAATTGGCTCTTCATTTATAGGCTCTCTAAACACAGGAGTACTCCAAATTGGAATTTCATTTTCAAGAGATTTAGGAGACTCACCTTGCCCAAAATGCATGAATCTTGGTACCTTGTGCCAAAAAAGCTTCTATTAAGAATATTTTAACTTCATTTCTGCCTCTTGAACAACAATCTGCCACTGTAAAGTTTTCTCAAACTACCTTAGTTGTGCTTTATGTTGCTGATTCTCATCTCCTTGCTCTTGATTTGGCTGAAAAAGATTTATAGGATCATAAAACTCCTTATCTTTCTCTTGGGAACCAGTCTTTTGAGTTTCAAGGGAACTTGCAAGAAAAACTTGTGTAATCTGTGCATTTCCTTGAAAATAGGAAGGAAGTTCCTGAGATACTATTGGCTGATCTTGATTAAGTACAGGAGAATCTTCCACAAATTATATTGTGTTAAACATATTAATTCCCATTTCAAACAATGGATTCAAGAAAGTACTAGGTGGGTAAGTCTCCTCCTTTGTAGCTACTAATTCCTCTTCATACCTCTCCTTCTGGGCTTTCAACTATCTTGCAAGCTCTTGTTCATGACAATAAGCCTGTTGATCTAAACTCTCTTGCTCATGTATATAAGCTTGATACAAGCATTCCTCTAGCTATGATTGGATCTCATGTCTTCTTTTGATTTCATCAATTTTCTTTCCTAAATCTTGTAGTAAAATTTGCAAACTTTCTTGTTCCTTCCTATGGGTTTGTAATTCTTACTGAAGTTGAAGTTCTTCAGATTGATCAGGAAATTGGGCAGGGGCATATTGGTTTGTGGAAAATTGGACATACTGACAACCTACTATAATATGGTAACTTGGACTGAAAATAGTCTTAGGATGATTTTCATATAGCTGATGATTAGCCCATTGAACATTACTTTCATGATAAGGTGGCAATTATTGTTGCTGCCCACAATAATTTGACATTTTTATTCATATAATAAGCTATAAATCTGAATATAAAAGATGATCTAAAAAATATAAGCACTTGATCTTTTGAAACCAGTAGATCTTTTCCAACAGAGCCACTAGGTGTGTATTTGAATCCTACCTCCAAAGGCTGAAATACCACTGCTCACACCAAAATAGCAATAATATGAAGCTCAACCAAACTGTGAAATAGTTTTCTCCCACGAGGCGTGCCAAAAACTGTTAAGGAAAAAAAATATCACCTTAACTCAGGAATTAGGGCATACTAATATTTCATGGCAACAATGGAAACCTTCCTGAGTTGTGGTTAGACTTTGAATAAGAAGGAATCTCCAAATAGGACTCTGAATGAACAAACTTAAAAGGTGATACACCAAATAGGATTCATACTTCTCAAAGATTCAGAATAACATCCACTTGACATACCCTAATAATTTCTACAAAGTCATTCACTGTCCAATACATAGGTTAACTTGAATATCACTATTAGGGTTCTCACCATAAATAATGAAAATTCTGCTAACAAACATGTAGATTCTGCAAAATGGTTATACCCTACAATCTAGAATAGGAATCAAGTCAATTCACTAATCTATATTGCAAATACATTGTGCTTCAATGCAAAAAATTGAAAAGGATTGATAGCAAAGATCAGAAAAAGGTGTATGAATAATGGGGCTAGATTTATTCTTATCAAAACTATGAATAGTTACATGAGAGAGTTTTAGAAAAAATGGCAAGGAATACATGCATCCACTTGCATAAAAAAATATATCCGACATGAACCAAAATGGATACAAAATATATAAATAAAGTCTATAGGAACAAAGAGTTCACTAAAAGCACCTTCTTTCTAAATTCTGAACCCCCATCCTCAAATCAAAAGCCTGATCAGATATATAGCCCTTAAAGATAATTTTGAAAACCATTCCTCCCTCCAAAACCCCTTCAAAATAGCATATCACTAAACCTAAGGCATAATTGGTGCCCAAAATTTAGCCCTATATCAAGCCCCTCTAAAGTTGGTGTTTAACGATTTACATCTTTTACATAATTTTTACAAATATTTAACAAAAATACACCACAAAACCCATTAAATCCTAACCCATAGCATAAACCCAAACTACATAACATAATAAAAACCCTAACTCATATTTAAACTTGATACCATAGCTAAGTCTAACCAAGCCTAGCTTGACTATAGATAATGGTCGATATGACCACACCCAGTGTAAAAATCTCATGGCACTTGGGGTATTGTCATGGCAGCTTGATAAGGTCTTTGTGCACTGCAACTGACAAGGAATTAACATCCTCTGTTAGTGGACTTCAAAGTTTGTAGAAAAAAACCTAGCATATTGCATTTTGCATTCCATTTGCAAGTTTTCTTTGGAAGCAATGTCTAGGGTTTCTTCTTCTTTGTGTCGCCATGTTTGTGATTTAATTTAGAGATTTATGCCATGAAGTACGATGTTGTCTCTATATCTCCCTAAGAAGATCGGGCTTATTCTTGTGTGAATTCAGGCTCTCCTCTATAAACTGTGAGTTAGAATTTGCAGGCCATAACACATGGTGTTTTTTTTTTGGATGTTCTTTGAGTGACGCTGGTATTTGGGCATAATGCTTTGAACTGGAGTTCTAATTCAATGGTCTGAGAGCTTGGGATCTTGATGGAGTGGGAGTTGTATTGTTGACCACGGCTTTCAACTGGAGTCTTCAGTTTGCAAATCTCAGGATCTCTGCTCTAACTACTGTATCTCCTCTTTGAGTTTCATGCCATAACATATGGCGCTACTCATGCATCTATTATACTCGGCCTCTAGCAGCTGAACTGGGTCTGCAACTAGTGTTTACATGCCATAACATATGGCACTTTGTAAGCATTTGTTGAACTCCACCTTGCTCAACTTGTAACTCCCAGATAAGTAACTTCTAATTTTCTTTTACATCTTGTACTCAACTTCATTTATGTCTATAACAGTGATATCTAGGGTTGATTTAATCTGGGTTTTCCTCTTTTGTAGAATAAATCTCTAAGTTTTTCTATTATACTCTATTTATAACCATTTGTTTCTTTACATCATGATTGTAAACTATCTATTGTAATAATGAGTATCTCACTCTGAATACCCACATGGCTCATCCTGCATATCTAGAAGTAAACCCGTAGACACATGCAAGCTATCACTCTATAACTAAGAGATGAACTCCATCTACTCTGTCACCTCTATTCAATGTTGAGACTGTGATCCAACTATGCTTGTCACTATGTCTGAATTTTTTTTGATGCCTTGGTCTCCCTCTTTTCTAAAAATAATGACAATAAGCATTGGGGTCGTGGCTTTACCATGTGTTTGACCCTGCTTAAAATACTTTATGTATAAATTCATTGTTATTGTGCCCCATCTTGTAACATGACAATAACTAGTGGATCCAATCTTCTATTGTGACACCAATAAGAGATTTACACATGGGGTTCGAGCACAGGCTTGTGACTCCCATGTGTAATACTGTGAAATAGAGAGCTCGACCATTTAAAATGCATAGTTTCTTTCTAATCAAATAGCATTGTTATTATTTCAATATTGATTCATACACTATTATTTAACATGCACATTTCTTTTATAATAACACTGCTATTCGGTCTACCACATATGCATAATCTTCTGATGACCATAACACTATTATTTTATCAAATTTTTTGTATGCATACATATCTTATAACAACATTACTGTGCTCTTATTTGATCCATCCTTATGCACTATTATTTAATTTCTACATATGCATACTCATTCCATTTCAAACAACATTATAAATAACCTTCACTTGTGTAGAATTAAATAATAGGGTTACCTTATTATTTGATTGCAATTCATCTCCCTTTTGCAGCATTCTATTCATGGTATTAGATCATCCCATTTAAATTTGGAGCATCCATATTTCATTGCATATGCATCTTCTAGCATCATTACTGTACTTTGCATAATTGCATCAATAGTGTTGAATATATAACAGTATGTATGCACCTTTTAGCAACTGTTATGTACTGCATTTCTTTTCCTTCTGCATCATCTCTTTCCTAAACTCATGAACACCTAGAATTCTTTCATTCTTGAATAATGCATATTGTGAGGTTTGAGCACGGGCTCATGACATTCACTGCATCTTTCAAATATAGCAAAGGGTTTCATAAAGATATGTCTCTTTGAGGTTATTATTCTATTAATGTAAATGTGTACCTTTCCATTGCATTGATGTCATCAGTAAATATGCAGTTCATGAAGTTTGACTAACGTATGGTTATTTTAAGTTTTCCATGTATTTCTTAGATCCAATTTGGATCGAACATCTTTTCCATGATGTAGGACAGGACTAAAAGAAGACCTAGGATGTAGGACAAATAGAGACAAGACCAAGATAGGAAGACTCAGATGATATAGATGATCAGCTCCAGAATGCAGAAGACCTCTTAAAGGCAATACATAGATCCCTAAACCTCATCATTCTTCTATCCTACTTTATTTTTTGCATATGTCCTCTAAATTTGAGTATGGAAGATGTAACATGGAAGGAACACTTGTTTACTACATTTAGTTTGAATGCACAATGTAATGATCAATTATAATTTTCTAAAAAAGTGAATCTGATCAATACTTAGAATACAATTAAATCTAATAATATGAATGTATGAGAAAAGAATCCCTCTTCATTAGCTGAATAGTAATGTTAAAGAGATATACCTTCATGCAATTTTTTTTTCTCTTGATTACAATCCTACATGTAAAAATTTTGATAAAAATAGCATTGATGCTTAACTCTTATATTTCCAATATTTGATTTTTACAAGACAAAGTCTAATTGGTGAGAATTGATCCTCCTTCTTTGAGTTCCATAGACTCAGGTGGGTGTATCTTCAATAGATTACTACTTTTTAGTAACTATGACAGTAGATTAGGGGTTACACTAGTTTGCCTATTGCCTTTTACTGTATCAACTAATAGAACACCTTGCAGATGACTATAATCAGTCTAATACAGAGCTTAAAATGATATACCATGAATATAACAATAGAAAACAACAGTGAAACAAGGATTCTCATCCTTATTTTTAGATTTTTTGACTCAGAAAGGCTAATGTAATGATTCTCTCTCTAGGGAATCAACAAGTTGAATTTTATTCTCTAATACAACTACTTAAGCATGTATATTCTTTATAACAAAAAAGTAAATGATTTTTTGTTTTGATATTGATGATGAATAACTACTTATCAAACCCTATACCAATGCCTAATCTTGGGCAAAGAGTCAAATGAGATATAAATTCACAGAAAATAATCAATGGAAATACAAATTTAGCTCAGATAGAGTTCCTTAAAAAATACCTTCTCATTCCCATACCCCTGCATCAAATACTCACACTAATCTCTAACCCTCTAGAACCACTCATAATATTTACTTCCTCCTTGAAAGAAAGTCACAAGTAATCACACAGTTACCTTATAAATAGTATATTTAAGATGCCTTACAAATTAACCATAAAAGAGAATAAACATAAATATAAGAAGAAAACAATGATATGAAATAGGAAATTGAATTGTATTTTATTGATATGCTTCTGCTTTAATACATTCAAAAGACTAAAACCTTGAAAAATAAGACAAAATGAGAAGTCTGCCTCACAGTTTTATATTTCACCATCCTTACATTATGTTACATACTTTCTATTTATAGAGCACTAGCCATCTTGGAATCCTTAAATATTAAGGATTCAACAAGCTTCAGATGGCTAGACCTAACCCTAAAGGTACTAAAAGACAAAATTACAATTAGACCTTCAAGTAGTTGAAAGACAAAATAAGTAGAAAATCATATATGATTTCCACATCTTGGATAGCTGGCACATTTGTCTGTAGATATTCTGGATAACCTCTTGTAGTTATTGTGAGACCTAGTGACTGCCAATACAAGCTAAATTACACAAGTCTTATTGATGACTATCCTCCCTGTGCTCATATATCAGGTTCCAGGTGTCTCTTCACACCTCATCCAATACATCTAGGTCAATGGTTGTAGGCTTTTTTCTTCTTGGTATTTGTCCTGACATCCCATTCTACAACATCTACCTCCAAAGGTCAATTAAAGCTCTGAATATTTTGTAGTTGAACCTTTTGCCTTTCTCATCTTGCATCAGTGGTGACCTTGACTTATGTGACAAACTTGATAAATTATGTCTCTACTTTGATAGCCTCGTAAAAGATCTTATTAAATCTTTCCATATCCAATGCAACATTATCTATTATAAATGCCTCTTTAATAGGCAATAAGGTATAAAATTCACCTCTCCAATCTACTATTGCTTTAATCTTATTATCATCTCCCTTTATTGGAGGAATAAATCTACTATAATCTGGCCCAAACATGTTGATCTTGACTTATATCCGATTTGCCTTGCCTTTGAAGAAAGATAAAGTAGCTCCAATCTATTCATTTTCCTCTCCTACATGACACACAATTTCAAGGAGATATGTCCTATGTGGCTGTAAGGCTCCTAACCTCTCAAAAAAATATAACCTACCTGACCAAGTTCCAAAATAAGGACTTAAAGTTGCAATATGGTTATTAACCTCTATTTCTAGATCAGGTAGCTTGCTTTAATCATTGTGTACCAAATCAACTTTACTTTTTAGGATATCAATCCTCTGTTGTAGGATCTTCCACAGGGCTTCCAAATCCACTTTATTCTGATCCTTATATGCTTTCTCTATGCCTATTGAAATATCTTCTCTAGTCTCAGTGTGAGCATCTACAACCTATTTGGGAAGAACAAGAATAGCCTTGGGGGCCTCTTGTAATTTCTTATTCAATTCCTCCACCTTCCCTTCCAATGCCTTGATCTTAATCAGGCAAACTTCCATGTCCTTTACTACAACACTTGATTGATCAAAAAGATTTTGAGATTTATGATGACATTAATTTTTCCATTAGTACACTTAGTGGAAAACATTGATAGAGATCATCGGTACAAACATTACCGGCGAACTACAAGCATTACTAGAAAACAGCGAGCATACCTGACAGAGCACAGAGGTCATGAAAAATACTAATTATAGAATTGACCGATGAACATTGACAAAGTGTTGCACCGATGAAGTGAACAAGAGATCACCGATGGGTAAATAACATAACATTGAGAACATCACCGACGACACAGTTTTGAGAACAAAACTGACAGAACAGAGAAGGCATACCTGACGACCAGTTCAAGAAAGGAACACTGATGATAAAGAAAACTGACCGTCAGAACCGACAATCAATTAGAGAACCCACAAATAGTGGATCTGAGTTTTACACATCAGATAAAGCAATGTAATTCTATTTATAGAGTTTTAATTTGTTTTAAATCATAACTTGAGGGTCAAGCAAGCTTTATGTAAATATTTTAAAGCATCCTATCGGATCTAAAACATATCTAACTAAAGATCAAGGTCAAGTTGTAAACCTTGGATCAAGAGTTAACTTGTGAAGCGTGAATTAAGAATTGAGCCAAAATCTAGTATAAATAGATGTTCAAATCAATTGTGAGTTATGAATTCATTATTGTTGATAGCCATGAAGAGAAACTAAGGAGCAGAAGGTAGAATTCATGCAAAGTTCAAAAATAGATCACATCAGTTGTCAAGAACACACAGAGGCTACCGACGAGTAGATAAAGGTATTATTCAATCATGGAAGGATGATTACTTATACATATGAAGCTTTATTGGATCTGTATCATAAATTAGAGATTGCATACATCATCAGATCAAAGACTTATGTAGTTGCATTCTAACAAGTGCATCACATCTAAAATCCTTTTGTAGAAGGTGGACTTAACCGTTCTTTACAAATCTCTTAATAAAGTGCATACTTAACTGTGTTGCTAAAGCTTCAAATGAAGTAGATCTTAACAGGTCTCCACTATAATACTCATAACTGGGTAGGTCATCAAAAGTGACCAATTGTAAGCCTTAACTGACCCCTTCTTATCTGCAGATAGTGAAGTCTTGTGGGTAACAATCCCCACCGCAGTTTTTACTTCCTAATAGGATTTTTCTGCGATATCATATCTTGTGTATGTGTTATCTATTTTCATGAATGTTTCTTTTATGGTTACATATTAAATAACTTATGATATGATTGCATATACATAATGAAAGATGAATAGTTAGATAAGATAATTTACAAACTAATGATTAAGGGTTAATTGGCTAACCAAGAAAAGTTTTAGAGGTACTGATTCACCCCTCCCCTCTCAGTACATCATTCCAATGTAATTATAACAATTGGTATCAGAGCTAAGTCTCTCTCTTGAAAAGCTTAAAGACTTGAGAAAAAAGATTGGAGCAATGGACAAGTTCAAACTGGACATGACTATTGAGAATGAGTAGTTACATATGCAAATAATCTATGAGCAGTATAAAGAGGCAAGAATAAAATTGAGAAAATTTCTTGATTAAAGAAAGATTATGGAAACTAGGCTGAATGAGAAAGGCTAAAAAGAATTGGAAATATAAGATTACTTTGAAACAATAGAATCATCAATGAGAAAAGCTTCAGATGCATCAGTAGAAGAAATTACAAGTCTACAAGAGGTTGATCTACATCTGACAGATCAAATCAAGATGCTGCAAATCGGTCAAGAGACTCAAATGGTGAAAATGATTAATGTCATGAATGATGCAAGAAAAGTTGAAAATGAAAGAACACTAGCCACTGATGATAGGAGGAAAATTACAGAGAAACTACAAGAGAAAGAATTAGAGATTCAAAGACTTATTGAGCATCACCATGAGGTTACCAACTAGATTATTTTTATGCGTCAAGAAGCAAATAGATTAAATATAGAACTCATTGAAAGAATACAGATCATTGGTGAGCTAAGAGAAGAGAATGAAAAATTGAAGCAAGAAATCAAAGTCCAAAATCAACACAACGAATTAATCAAAAAGGTTGAAGAGAGAAACAAAAGGATGGATGATTTTCTTGATGGACAGAGAAGAGTCAAAAATTATTTAGGATTATGGTACAATGAGAATGGTGAATATTCTAATCAACCAGATTAGAGGAATGCTTTTACAACCCCAAGATCCAAGAAGCTATCATGCAATCACTATGGAAAACCAGGCCACACCTCAAACACTTGCAGAAGAAAAATGAAAGGTATTTCTCAAGAACAATCTACTTTTATTGGTAATTGTTATAAATGTCAAAAGAAAGGACACAAGGCACATGAGTGCAGATCCAAAGTGACAAATCCAAAGAGAAAAGCCTATATGGACAAGTACTGTCCTACATGCAAGATGAATGGGCATACACATAAGGAATGCTGGAAAAATAACAACAAGGCATGGACACCAAAGGAAACTGACGAAAACTACAAACCAACAAGATTAAGTAACTCATATGTTTGGGACTATAACACATGGGTAAACTACACAGCATGTGGAAGGTATGGTCATATTTCTGCCAACTGTATGAGAAAGTAGACCAAAAGGTCAAGAGGTTGGACCAATCTAGGTATGACATGTTTACATTTTCATAAGGTTGGGCATGTGATAAAAGATTGCAAAGACCGACTGACAAACACAAGTACACATCCCAATGGAAATACCCTTGATGACATCAAAAGAATGAGAAACAAGATGTGGGTAAAAGCCACAAACACTGAAGGTGTTGGAAAAAGAAATGAAAATGGTGACACCTCATCCAATGGATCTGGTGACATCACTACATCTAACTAGATTGCACAAGTAAGTATGGAACTGCATTATGACAAGTTACATTATACATCAGTTCCATTACACATAGTTCATATTGTAATATTAGCATGAATAAAGATGCATTATATTATTATTTGCTAAACTATTGAAAAGCAACCATCAGTTATTAGGCACAATTTGCATCAGTGAACACACATAGAAATTTTATCTCTACTTACCGGAATGTATTGATCATTACACAAGCTAAGTGTAAACCGATGGATATCGGTGAATGTTAAATCAGCAAAAGTTGTCTTCGCAACCTCACCGACAATCATCGGTGAAGTCTCCAAAATTGCTAGCAACCCCAATGCTTTGCATAGACACTGAAGATGTTATGAATGTCTCTACTGAAAAAATCAATCCTCATAAATCAACAAGTTGGTAAGCATTAATGACAACTTAGGGCGCAAATAGTATAAAATCCTGACAGGTGAACTCATTTTCACACCCGCAATTTTTGAGCAGAGTAGAGTAGACTAGAGAGATTTAAGAGCAATTTGGAAAGTGACCTAGTAAAAATCATTGTGACACAAAGCATTCACATTCACAGACAATCACAAAGAATCCGTAAGTAATAACACTCATCGATCGCACTGTTTTATTTGTGAAAAGCCCTAAATTTCTGCAAACAAGATGGCATCGACTTCTAGAGTTGAGAAAATTAAGGATGATAAGAAGAAATCCTTCAAGCTTGTTAGCAGAGTTTCATGTGCTGAACCAAAATACAAGTTACACCCTGAAATAGCTTCACAACCTGATGATTCTAGAGCATTCTCCAGAATCCCACCTAGGGTTTTAGTGGTAGAGGACGTAAGGTCCTATGTTCACTGTAAGACCTCAGAAATAGGAGATCTAGACCTAGATAATGCCTATAGGGAACTATGTGATGATGTTGGAAAGCTCAAAGATGAGCACAAACACTTGGAAGTAAAGGGACTCACAAATGCACTGCATTTTCCCAAGGGCTTCAAGACAGAATGGATAAAGATTGTTCTTAGCAGAGTTCATAACAAGACTCTATGGCTAAATAAGCCAAAACCAATAAAAAAGGATGTTATTCATTCCATCATAGGTTATCCTACAATTGATAAACCACAGGCTCACAAGCACCCATCTCTGGCAGAAGTGGAAAACTGACTGGTGCTAAGTCAGATAAAAGAGCACTAAAGGTCAACACCATTATCGACGTAGAACTAAAGTTTGGAGCATGTGTTGTTGGATATAAGATCTTCCAAGAAAGCCAAATTAATAGCATATCTAGTACTTCTATGAGCACAACATAAAATATTATCAAACAGGGGAAGAAGATGGATCTTGCAGAGATCCTATTACATCAATTTGAGGAGAACATGTGCACAATAAGGTCTTCAAAGACAAACACTTGTAAGTTTGGTTCCCTCATAATGTGTATATTCTTTTATTTTGAAGAATGCTTTCCTTCCATAGGAAAAGTGGTATGGGACACAAGTAGACCCATAACTATTCAGATAGGTGAATTCATAGAATCACTAGGAACAGATTTTGACAATGTTATGCATGAGTATTTCAAAACCATAAAGGAAATGTTGCAAGAAAGAACTAGAATTCCTGAAATTCTGATAGAGGAACACCAAGAAGACATATGTTTCATGGTAGATACTAATTTCACATACATCCAAGAAGTAGTACCAAGGAAATCATGGCTTTCAAAACTAGAATATGAAATCAAAACAAGATTAGCCAATGAGTGCATTGAGGCACTATTAAATGAACCAGTAGACAACAAGCTACTAAGATTTGGTACTTATGAAGAGGCCAAATAGAAGATTAAAAAAAATATTGTTGTCAAGAAGGTTGTAAAATAGCCAAAAAGAATGGTGAAGAATTTGAAAAAGAACTTGAATATATCATCTAAAGGAGAAGAAGAAAGAGAAGGTGAAGAGGAACAAGAGGGTAAGGAGGAAATCACCAAGGACCAGCTTCCCATCAGTGATACAGCAGAGAAAAATGAATCAGAGGAAGAGAAGTCTAATTCACCATCTCCTCCTCCACCTAAGAAGTCAAGAATAAGGAGTCAAATAGCACAGGATGCAACTCCTTCTCAAATGGTAAAAGGAAAGGTGTATAAAAGGAAACCTTACACACCAAAGACAAAACTACCAGTTAGGGCACCTGCCAAAAGGAGGAAATTTGTTCAGACAAATGAGGATTTAGAAGACTCTGGTATGGATGAACTTGACACTACAAAACAAGTAAAGGAAATAGAAAAGGTTACATCACCCACTGAAGACATTGATGAAATATGTAAGTATATTTCTAAGGTTGCATCTCTTAGACATCCTAAGATTAGGAAATGGTTAAGATGGGATTCTATAGAATAGAGTAAGCTTGAAGATGCACTTATTGCTAAGATGTGCAGACACTACAGTTCACTACACATGATGTACCACAGGAACTATTAATTAGAATATCTTCTAGATTCACTTTTACACTTCATGAGGAGAAAAGGATAAGAGAACAAGTACTAGTTTGTCTTATGCCTCCTAAATCAAAAAGAGAAGAAATCATTGAAATCATGGAGAAACATGCAAAAAATTTCTCACCCAATATGAGATCTTATAAATTTCTTGAAGAGAAGCTTATAGAGCTAGAACAAGAAACCCATGATACATGGAGTAAGATACTCAATCCTGATGAGAAGAGAAGTTATGAGCAGGAAACTGCCAATGTGAGAGATAACTCAATAGAAGAGTTAGACAATGAAAAAGTACAAATAACTGGCCAAAAATATAGATTTACATTATAGATGAAGAATGGCCAAAAGATGGTGAAGATGATCAAATACCAGCAAGTCATTTACACATCAATTTAGAGGATGAAGAAGTTACCAAAGAAGAATTGTTAATAAAAGGTAACTTAACTAATGATATAAATGATGAATCTTGGTTGGACAACATTATCAATGACACCACAAGACAAGACCTTGTAGAAGAAATTCAAAAATATGAAGACATAAATGTTGTGAAGGGGAATACTGACGGACAGGATACAACTATTGACACTACAACAGTCAATACATCTACAAACATGAACATTTTAATAGATGCTATTGATATTTAGTCAAGTCAGGACAAATCATCTAAGAAAGATGATAATATACCCAAGGATATGAATATAGATACAGAAATGAAGGATACAACTGACAATCAACAAGAATTGCTAAAAGAACAAGACAAAGAAGCTGATAATAAAACAAAGGATACACTGAGAAAGGGTGAAGAAAAGGATAAAATTGAAGGTGTCAAGCAGGATGAAGGCATAAAAATTAAAGAAGATACATTTGGTGATACACCCAAGGTAAATGAGGATACGTCTTCACCAAACCTGCTGGTGGACTTAGAACAAGTACAAAAGGATGCCTCATCTTCTGGACCCTCACCTACAAAAACAACCCAATCTCATGCTTTACAGATGGTAGTACATCAAACTATAGCCAAAGAAGAAGAAGAAGAAGAATAAAATAGTAAAGAAAGACATCTTGGCTGTTACACTGGATGAAGTTATAGAAGTTCCAAACTGGGATATTACCACTTTGGACAGTGATAAAATTCAATAGTTTGGAGTACTTTGTCAAAGAAAAGCCATTCAAAAGAAAATGATACAAGAACACAGGGAAAAAATGACACTTGAAGCAAACACTACAGTTAAGGAACAAATTGTTGTTCTTACTGACGCAATCACAGAGAAAAATATAGATGTAGAACAAGCTGTGGAAGAACAAGGAGAGAAGAAGTATCAATACAAATTGATTGATAAATCATCCAAGAAGTGGCATTGAACAAGGTAAAGCTCTCTGAACTAACTGATCAATTAGAGCCAATGATTGTTGAAGCAATTACCTTAGTTCAAAAAATGTGCACGCTTGAAAACTTTACAAAAGAAAATAGTGACAAGATAGCAGAGATATATTCCAATGTCACAACAAGTGTACAAAGCCTAACCTCACATGCAGATAGTATAAAGGTGCATCATGACAAGTTCATAGAGGCTAACAGGCTAAGGCAAGAAATATGGGATGCTGAAACACAACTAAGAGATGAGATTACCGAGCTACAGGCACACATTTTGCCTAATCTTACTATTCTACAGCGGCATATTTTTGATGCAAGGAATCTTATTGTAACCCTCGAGATGTCTGTAGTAGACAACATCTATGATATACATGTACAGATATCACTGGAGCACATGGCTCTAGAAATGCTAAAGGAAAAATGGGAAAATATGATGGAGGAGATCAAGTCCTCACATTCCAACCTTTTTGGCAAGTTGTAAGTACCTTTTCCTTTAGAATCAAAAAAGGAGGAAAGGGAATGTATATTGTATGTATAGAAGGAACAGATATATATAAATATTGTTATGTACAATATATATAAAAAAAAAGGAATAGAAAAGTACATAAGGATATGTATATATACTTACACTTACCAGCATATACATAGGGGGAGTCATTCAAATGATTAAGGAAGGAGTATACATAGGTGTACATACTAATACACTCAGTATGTTGGACATATCAATGTTTTTGATACTAATGTCAAAGGGGGAAATTGATGACATTAATTTTTCCATTAGTACACTTAGTGGAAAACATTGACAGAGATCATCGGTACAAGCATTACCGGTGGACTACAAGCATTACTAGCAAATAGAGAGCATTCTTGACAGAGCACAGAGGTCATGAAAAATGCTAAGTATAGAATTGATCGATGAACACTGACAAAGTGTTGCACTGACGAAGTGAACAAGACATCACCAATGGGTCAATAACATAACATTGAGAACATCACCGACGACACACTTTTGAGAACAAAACTGACTGAATAGAAAAGGCATACCTGACGACTAGTACAAGAAAGGAACACCGATGACAAATAAAATCGACCGTCAGAAATGACAGTCAGTTAGAGAACCTACAAATAGTAGATCTGAGTTTTACACATCAGATAAAGCAATGTAATTCTATTTATAGAGTTTTAATTTGTTTTAAATCATGACTTGAGGGTCAAGCAAGATTTATGTAAATGTTTTAAAGCATCCTAATAGATCTAAAACATATCTAACTAAAGA
>MU227529.1:3433006-3444306 GCA_018584345.1 Thuja plicata | reverse complement strand
AATAGATCTAAAACATATCTAACTAAAGATCAAGGTCAAGTTGTAAACCTTGGATCTAGAGTTAACTTGCGAAGCGTGAATCAAGAATTGAGCCAAAATATAGTATAAATAGATGTTCAAATCAATTATGAGTTATGAATTCATTGTTGTTGATAGCTACAAAGAGCATCTAAGGAGCAGAAGGAAGAATTCATGCAAAGTTCAAAAATAGATCACATCAGTTGTCAAGAACACATAGAGGCTACCGACAAGTAGATAAAGGTACTATTCAATCATGGAAGGATGATTACTTATACATATGAAGCTTTATTGGATCTGTATCAGCAATTAGAGATCGCATACATCATTAGATCAAAGACTTACATATTTTCATTCTAACAAGTGCATCACATCTAAAATCCTTTTGTAGAAGGTGGACTTAACCATTCTTTACAAATCTCTTAACAGAGTGCACACTTAACAGTGTTGCTAAAGCTTCAAACGAAGTAGATCTTAAAAGGTCTCCACTGTAATACTCCTAACAGGGTAGGTCATCAGAAGTGACCAATTGTAAGCCTTAACCGGCCCCTTCTTATCTACAGATAGTGAAGTCTTGTGGGTAACAATCCCCACCATATTTTTTACTTCCTAACAGGAGTTTTCTACGATATCATAGCTTGTGTTATGTGTTATCTATTTTCATGAATGTTTCTTTTATGGTTACATATTAAAGAACTTATGATATGATTGCATATACATAATGAAAGATGAATAGTTAGATAAGATAATTTACAAACTGATGACTAAGGGTTAATGGGATAATCAAGAAAATTTTTAGAGGTACTGATTCACCCCTCCCCTCTTAGTACATCATTCCAATATAATTCCAACAATCTCTTGGACATTTGATACTTTTTAGCCTCATTGAGATGTGAAAAATGGGTAAGATATTGGGATATTTCCAAGTCACTTGTATTATGGATATACCAAATGATCTTATCCCCATCCATTGTCTTTTGCACATTGATTAAAGATGGCTTATGTGTCCTAGGTGCCAATGACCACATAGGTAAATTATGGGATCATGGATCATATCCACATCCCCTAATCATTTCTCCAATATGTATCTCCAAGGATAACTTTTCATCAGGTTTCTTTCTAATATGATCAATTATAAAGGATGAAACAAGATCCCAACTAGGTACAAGAAACATTCCACTTGATTTGACTAGTTTCCTATCTTCATCAGGCGTAATGGTTGTAGTTTCAGGGTCATATTCTTGTAAGGCCTGCAAAGCTTCACTTGGCACTGAACTATCCTCTATAGGTTGCAACTGTGCCCCTACCTTTTGTTGCTTTGTCTAGATAAAGAAATTCTTGAACTCCTCTATTTTTATGAATGCATCATCTTTCAATAATTCCTCTTGGTGAATTTCTCTTTCATCTTGACATAGAAAGAGAGGTATTTAAACTTCTTCTTCATCATCCTACTTCACTTTCTTTCCTTCCCTGATTGATTTCCTAAGGTGATGGTCATATGCTCTGTTACTAGTGACTATAGAACTCACCTATTGGGATTAATGGGAAGTAGTACTAAGATGGGAGGGGTGAATAAGTACCTCTAAAACTTTTAACACTTTTCACCTTACTTCATTAGGAATTAGTCTTTATTGTATTACCGACCAAATCTGATGTTCTTCCTTATGCATGTAATATTAATTAATAAACTTAATTGTATGTAACATTCATAGAAACATTCATGAAAGTAATAGACACATAACACAAGATATGATATCACAGAAAAATCATGTTAGGAAGTTAAAACTGCAGTGGGGATGGCACCCATAAAACTTCACTATCTACAGATTGGAAGGGAGTCACTAAAGGCTTACAATTTGATCACTTCTGATGATCTACCCTATTAGGAGTATTAATGTGGAGACCTATTAGGATCTACTTTGTTAAGAGCTTTAGCAGCACTGATGTAGTGTGCACTTGGTTAAGAGATTTACAATAGGATTGTTAAATCCTCCTTCCTTTAAAGGATTTCTTAAGTGTACTACACTTGTTAGAATGTGTACAATATGTAGGACTTGACTGTATGCAATCTATAATTTCTAATTATAGATCCATTAAATCTTACAGAGTATGAATATAACCTATAGTGATTGATTAATACCTTTTCCTGCTCGTCAGTAGCCTTGGTTCTTGTTCTTGAAAACTGATTTGATCTTTTTTTATGCTTCTGCATGAATTCTCTTGTCTGATCCTTAGATGCTCTCATAGGCTACAATCATCATCAAACAACATGTTCACAATTGATTGAGCATCTATTTATACAAGTTCTTTGACCTATTCTAGAATCATGCATTACAATGTTAACTCTAGATCCAAGGTATACAACTTGACCTTGATCCTTTAGTTTGAATGTTTTAAATCAGTTAAACTGATAAAAACAATAATAATTACATTGTGTTTACCTTACGTAATGGATTTAAAATAAATCAAGAAGATAAATATAAAACTTCAGTGATTTATCTAATGTGGAATTCAGATCCACTTTTTGTGGGATGTAACTAACTCTTGGTATCTGATTGTCAGTGTGAACTAAAAGTCTATCAGTGTTCCTTTCTGAACTGCTCATCTGGTTCCCTTGACCTGTCAGGTTCCACTCTTGACTGTTTCATTGGGTTGCATTGTTGGTTACTCATCGGGTTCCTTTTTCTTTTTTTTCATCCAGTAACACTAAATAGTGTTGTGTTAGGATCTTTTGTACTTAGAAATATTGGTAACCTTGGCATCGAGTAGTGTTGTGCCCTGTCTATCGATATAGTATTAGCCGACAATGTTTATCATGTTTTTCCTTGCATATACTAATGGTAAAATATAATGTCTTCAATCTCTCCCTTTGACATTAGTATCAAAAACTAATATGTGTAAAACTCTAAAGTGTTTAGTATGTACACCATGTATATATCCTTGTCATTATATGACTCCCCCTAACTATATGCATCAATATAGTATAAGTATATGTACATGTATACTTGCCTCTATACTATGCATTCCCATTTTTTCATAATCTTTCCTTTTTTAATGACTGACTATACATATCATTTCCCCCTTTTACTGACTGACTATGCATATCATTTTCCCCTTTTTTGATAATCATGACAAAAGTATACAACTTATAAGTTTTCAAAAATGTGACAAAAATGTGCAACTTACAGAGTGTCAAAAATGTGGGAGTGATTGTTCTTAATATCTTCTATCATTTTCTCCCATTTTTATTTGAGGAGTTCTAATGCCATGTACTCTAGCTTAATCCTGGCATGCATATCATAAATGTTGTCTAGGATAGATATTTTTTGGGTGGCAATAAGTGTTCTTGCTTGTGTCATATGGTGTTGCAGTAATGTGAGATTTGGTAAGAGTTGAGCTTGAAGCTCATTCAACTCATCTTTAAAATTTGTTTCTCCAATCTGTACATCCTATCTCAGCTTCCTATCTTGCTTGAGCTGGTCATTGTGCAGTTTGATTGCATGTTCAGTGTTTGTGAGACCTTGTGCACTAGTTTTAATATCAACATCAATTTGTGTTATCTTATTAGTATACTCCTTTGTGATTTGATCTAATGTGTATAATTTTTGGATTAAGGCAATAGCTTCTAAAAATATAGGGTCCAATGTGCTTACCAGTTCAGATAGCTTCACATTTTGTAGTGCCACTTCTTGGATTATTTTCTCTACTAACTTGAATTCATATTTCTTCTCAATTCTAGCTTCCATAGACTTTTCAGCATCTATATTCTGAGATGTGATAGTGTCGGTGAGAATTACTAATTGATCAAGTATGGGAGTTGCTTGATCAACATCTGTATCAAGTATAATTTGTTGAAGGATTCCTTTTGAAACTTCAAGTACCTTTGATTCTTTTTTTTCCTTTCTCAACTTATCCTAGATAGCTTTCCTTCACAAAGTCTAGCATACTTTGTCAAATCAGTAGGATCCAATATTCTAGGATCACATACTGGAATCTCAATTATTTCATCCAGACTGACTGGATTTTTGTTCTTTCTCTTCTTCTTTCTTGATACTTGTGTAGAAGTGGGTGTATGAACTACCATTTCTAGCTCATTTGTTTTCTCTGAGGCGGTCGGTGAAGGCTTTGTAGATGAAACTTCTTGTGCCTTATGCTTGGGGTTCACTTGTCAGTTAGATAAAGATGTCTCTTCATCAACCTTGGGTGTATCAGTAGATTTCTCTTTTGTTTACTTTTGAGAATCATCTATCTTTTCTTTTTCACTCTTCTCCTTTTGTGTTTCCTCTCCTTCTTGTTTTTCTCTTTCTTGATTTTGATCAGTAGACTTATCTTGTTGATCATCGATAGTAGTTTGTTTTGTAGTTGTATCTTTGGATTCATTTGTTGTGTCCTTTGTTTTTGCATCACCCTTTTCTATGGGTATGCTTGTATCTATAGTAGATTCTTCATTTCCTTCTATCAGATTGATGGCCTTCATCAACACTGGCATATATTTCTGTGTGCCCACCTGTGTTGCATCTAGATTTGTGTCCTGTTCATCGGTTTGAGATTGTTGAGCAGTGACATCTTCATCCTTTTGGATTTGTTTTGTAGGGTCCAGTCATGTTATGTCAATGATTGAAGTGTCTAGCCATGTCTCATCAACAACATCCATGTCATTATTTCCTAGTGTGTTCAATGTTTGTTGCTTTTCTTGATCCCTAAGAGATATGAATATTACATCATCTTCCTTCTGTGGATCCTTATCAGAATCATAGTGAGTAATATTTTGAATGTCAAGATCATCCATGAACTTATCTAAGTCAATGGGCTCATTATCTTCCATATTATCAAAAGAAATGTTCTCTAGACTTGCTTTCTATTTTTGCTCCTCTATATGAGGTGTCTAGGTGAGAAGTAATGGATTCTCGTAGCTTGTTGATTTTGTAGGTAGATCAAGAATTTGTCTCCATTTAGCATCTTTCATGATGTCCAGCTCTAATAACTTATCATGTAACACCTTCTAGGCTCTTGTCTTTGCCAAAACTTTACTGGGATTCTTTTTCATCATTTCTTTTATCTCTTCCATTTTGGATTCAGGAGGCATGAGTGTGACAAGTATCCTCTCCCTTGATTCCTTTTATGTGTGCAAAGCATAAGACCATCGTGCTAAAATTATTTCACCTAGTTCTTTGGGTATTTTGTCAATAAACTCAGTTGGTACATATTTGAACCTAACCATAGACTTGATTATTGCATCTTCTATTTTATTTTGGTCCTTGGGCTCTAGTTTTACTCATTTTCTAATTTTCCTCTTAGTCATGGTACCTATTGTAGCAATTGAATCAGCAACCTCATCAATTTTTTTAGGGATTAAGCTTTTCTTTTATATTTGAGGCTCATCCTATTTTGAATCTTCAATGTTGGCTTTGGTCCTGATGAGTCTTCTCCTCCTTTTGGTAGGTGTTGGCTTAACTATTTGTTTCTTTCTCTTATAGGTCCTGACTTGACCTTTCTTAAGATGTGCAGTATCTTTCTTTGTAGTTTGGCTCCTTTTCCTCTGAGCTATTGTAGTCCCCGGTTTCTTAGTTGGAGGTGGAGGCACATCAGACTCTATGGCTTCATAATTTGTTGCATTCTCATCTTCCTCTTCACTAATGGCACCCTATTCCTCGATGTCTTCTATTTGTTCTTTCTCCTCCTCATTTACCGACATCAATTTCTCAAGATTCTTTACCATCTTGTTTTTCTTGTTGACAGTCTTCTTTATGACTAGGCCTATTTTTATCTAAGATATTTCCTCTTCATATGTTCCAAATCTTGGTTTCTTACTATCAAGTGGTTCATTCAACAGTGCATCAATTGCATTTTTTTCTTGGTCTATATTTATCTCATAGTGAAGTGGTGATAACCAGGTTGTTCTTGGTACAACTGGTTTATTGTGAGTAAACTCTAAATCCACCATAAAAAATTTCTCTTCCCTATGCTTTTCAATTATCTGTTCAGGGATCCTTACTCTTTCCATCATCTTTTCCTTGAAATCAAGGAAGTATTCAGTCATCACTGAATCAATGTTGTCACCTAGTGACTTGATATAGTCATTTATTTGTAATGTGACTGGCTTGATGGTGTCTCACTTCACTTTTCCAATTAAACGAAAGTATTCTTGAAAATAAAAGTATATACACATTATAAGTGATCAAAAATTACATGTGTTTGTCTTCGCAAACTTGATTGTTGTCATATTTTCATCAAGTTTCTTCAGTAGGATCTCACATAGATCCATTTGTATTCCCTTCATGATAATCTTGTAAGCTATGCTTACTTCTATTGATTCTATGATGTTTATCCTGCTAGCCTAAAATATTTTGTAACCTATCACACATGCATCGAACCTCAGTTCCTCGTTGGTGATGGTGTTCACCTTAAGTCCTCTGTAATCCCACATAGCATTGGTGAGTTTTTCAACTTCTGGTCAAGAGGGATGCTTGTGAGATTTTGGTTTTTCAGAAATAGGTTAACCTATTACCACATGTAATACATCCTTTGTAATTTTTTTGGGTTCATCCAACCATAGCTTCTGATCATGCATTCTGATTAGAACTAACCTAATCCAATCAATTTTGAAAACCCTCAGGAAATATAGGGCATTTTTTATCCCCTTTACTTGAAGTGCTTATGTTCTTCCTTTAGGTTCCCTTGATCATCACAGAGATTCTTATAAGCTTGATCTATCTCCAAATCACCAATCTTAGCGATCTTGCAGTGGATATATGACCTAATGTCTTCTATCAACAAAACCCTAGGTGTAATTTTTGAGAATGTACCAAAATCATCGGGTTGCGAGGAAATCTTTGGGAATATCTTGTATTTTGGTTCCACACAAGTTCTATTCTTGATTAGCTTAACGACATTCTTCTTTTCATTCTTTAATTTGGCTATTCTTGGAGTCATTGCCATTGTGTTTCAAATTTAGGCTTTTTTGAAAATAATAATAGAGTTCTTGGTATGCCTAGTACTTACTTCAATTCATGTAGCTTGTGAGTGAGTGATTTGAAGTGCTTTGGATTGAGTCAAGGACACTTTGCTAACTTCTCTCTTTTCTCTCTATTTTTTCTTTTTTTGTTTGCTCAATTTGCATGTGAAGAATGAAGTGCTTCCATTGAGTATTTATAGACTTTTCCCCTAAGTCTGTCATAGATTCTCAACAACTCATCGAGTCAAGAAGATGGAGTTCATCGGTTTAAAATTTCAAATAACATTCTCGGTGTTGACATGACGCTTAGGATAGTTGTTGAGATTGTTGCTTTTACTGACGAAACTTGGTGTAGTGTCAAGACAACATTTTAACTTTGCTTCCTTACCAACAGGTGTTGGTTTACATTAGCAACTTATCCATTTTATGTGTTGATTTTCAGTTTGTGTTTATCAATGGGGTTGTTTTCTCAAAATTGTAAAAAGTAACATAATATGCATCTTTATTCATGCAAATTTTGACTATCTATCGATTTGTATAATTGAACTGATGTAAAATATGACTTGGTGTAGTGCAGTTCCATACTTATTTGTTCATCTTTTAGGTGGGGGTGGTGATGTCACCAAATCCATAGGATGGGGTGTCATCATTTGCATTGCTCGATACAAATTCATCATTTCTTGAATCTTTTCTCCACATTTTTTCTCTATCCCTCTAGATATCTTCAATGGTGCTTCCATTGGGATATATGCTTGTCTCTGTCATTCGGTCTTTGCAGTCTTTCTTGAGATGACCAACTTTATGACAGTGTAAGCATGTCATTCTAGGGTTTGTCTAGCCTTTAGACTTTCTAGTCCATTGTCTCATATAGTTAGCAGCAATGTGACCATATCTTCCACATGATGTACAATTTGTCCAAGTATTGTAGTCCCATACATATAGATTACCAATTCTCTTTGGTTGATAGGGAGTTTCTTGACCTTTAGGCTTCCATGCTTGCCTTTTCTTTTTCCAGCATTCAATAGTTGTGTGCCCATTCATTTTGCATGTAGGACAATATTTGTCCATGTAGGTTTCCTTCTTTGGTTGTTCCATCTTAGACTTACATTCATATTTTTTATGTCCTTTCTTGTTACATTTATAACATAATCCTATGAATGAAGATGTAGATTTAGGAATACCTTTCATTTAGCCTCTGCATACATTTGATGTATAGCCTTGCTTTCCACAATGATTGCATGTAATCTTTCTTGGTCTTGGATTTTCATAGACATTCTTTGGATTGGATTGATTTGATGATTCTCCATTTTCGGTAAAACCTAGACCATTGTTGTTGTTGACTCTTCATTTTCCTTTAAGAAAAACACCCATTCTTTTATTTCTTTCTTCAGCCCTTTTGATAATTTCATTATGTTGTTGTTGAATTCTAATCTCATGCTTTAGTTTTTCATTCTCTTCTCTGAGTTTACCGATAGTCTATATTATTTCAATCAATTCCATATTCATTATGTTTTCTTCTTCACTCATAAGAATAATCTTATTTGTAATCTCATGGTGATGCTCAACATGTCTTTAAATTTATGACACATTTTATTGTAGCTTCTCTATAATCTTCCTCCTGTCATCAATAGCTAGTGTTCTTTTTGTTTCATCCTGTCTAGAAGAACTCATCACATCAATCATTCTTACCATTTGGGTCTCTTGACCAATTTGCAACATCTTTATTTTCTCTATCATATGTTGATTGATCTCCTTTAGATTTATGATATTTTCTTCTGATGTTTTTGATGCTTTGCTTGTATTTGATCCTGAAGACTCAAATAAATCTAGAATCTCTTCTTCTTGATAAAATTTTTCATTGCTCCAAGTTTCCATACCTTTTCTCTCATCCAATAGATCTCTCATCTTGATTCTTGCAGCCTTGTATTTCTCATAGAAGATTTGTATTTCTATCTTCTAATTTTCAATATTTTTGTCAAGCTTGTACTTCTCCATTATATGATCTTTTCTCTTAAGCCTTTAAGCTTTCCAAGAAGAGACTAGCTCTGATACCAATTTTTGGGATTAATGGGAAGTAGTACTAAGAGGGGAGGGGTGAATCAGTACCTCTAAAACTTTTAACACTTTTCACCTTACTTCATTAGCAAACAGTCATTATTGTATTACCAACCAAATCTGATGTTCTTCCTTATGCATGTAATATTAATTCATAAACTTAATTGTATGTAACATTCATAGAAACATTCATGAAAGTAATAAACACATAACACAAGATATGATATCACAGAAAACTCCTGTTAGTCCATAAAAACTACAGTGGGGATGACACCCACAAAACTTCACTATCTGAAGATTGGAAGGGAGCCACTTAAGGCTTACAATTTTATCACTTCTGATGATCTACCCTATTAGGATTATTAATGTGGAGACCTATTAGGATCTACTCTATTAAGAGCTTTAGCAACACTGATGTAGTGTGCACTCAGTTAAGAGATTTACAATAGGATTGTTAAACCCACCTTCCTTGAAATGATTTCTTAAGTGTACTAAAATTGTTAGAATGTGTACAATATGTATGACTTGACTATATGCAATCTATAATTTCTGATCATGAATCCATTAAAGCTTATAGAGTATGAATATCACCTATAGTGATTGATTAATACCTTTTCCTACTCGTCGGTAGCCTTGGTTCTTGTTCTTGAAAACTGATTTGATCTTTGTCTGTGTTTCTACATTAGTTCTCTTGTCTGATCCTTAGATGCTCTTAGAGGCTACAATCATCATCAAACAACATGTCCACAATTGATTAAGCATCTTTCTATACAAGTTCTTTGACCTATTCTTGAATCATGCATTACAATGTTAACTCTATATCCAAGGTATAGAACTTGACCTTGATCCTTTAGTTTGGCTATTTTAAATCAGTTAAACTGATAAAAAATAATAATTACATTTCTTTTCCCTTACGTAAAATATAAAAATTCAGTGATTTATCTGACGTGGAAGTTAGATCCACTTTTTTCAAGATGTAACTGACTCTTAGTATCTGATTGTCGGTGTGAACTAAAAGTATTTCGATGTTCCTTTGTGAACTGCTTGTTGGGTTCCCTTGATCTATTAGGTTCCACTCTTTACTATTTCATTAGGTTGCATTGTTGGTTACTTGTTAGGTTCCTTTGTCTTTTCTTTGATTAGGTAACACTGAATAGTGTTGCGTCGGGATGCTTTGTACTTAGCAATATTTGTAACCTTGGTGTCGGGTAGTGTTGTGCCCTGTCTATCGGTATAGTATTAGCTGACAGTGTTTATCATTTAAATTGATCAGATTTCCACAATCCATTGAATTTAGAGCTGAATTTCTGGTTTTGATTATGTGTGTTTTTTAGCATCAATGTTTCGGATCACACTCCGTGATCCATCATCAGGATGAGCAGAGAGAAATAAGGAAAGATATAATGTTTTCAATCCTTATCCCTTTTTTTCTACTGTACCTTGGCATGGGAAGGCTCCCTTGATTCCACTCTCTATTTCTTTTTAGGGGGCTCATCACTCACCTTAGTGGCAGGCATCTTTGTAAGGTCTACCTCTATACTTTTATTTGTTGAGGGTGGCTGATCCATGGGAGGAGGACTATGAACTAAATATCCTCCTTCACTATCTTCATCATATTCCAAACAATAATTATTATCTATTCCTCTCTCCTTATCTTCTATTAGCCCCTCAAGATGATTATACAAGGTATTATAGGACTCAATCATTTTATTGAGTTTATGGAAGTACGGTATGTTAGGGATTTTTCTTGTATGAATCACAATGCTTGAAATGTCTATGTGAACCTTGTACCTTCTACTCCTGATTTAGAGACAAGAAAAGCCTAATTGCTAAGGACTGGATAAGGTCCTTCTTCGTTTTTGAGCTCCACAAATACTCAGGCAGGTTTTACCTCTTAAAATGGCTGTTAACACAGTATTTGTTATTGTGGACACTGATTTGTCATGTATCTTTATTAAACCAACTTTATAAAATACCTTGTAAATGATCAAGCATAATCATATACAGGATTTAACCATACAAATCATAATCTTAAATATGACAGAAAACCAGTGATACAAGGATTTCAATCCTTCTTCCTTTTCTTAATAGGAGGGACAACCTAATGATTCTCTCTTCAAGGAATCAATAACATGGATAGTGTCTTGCTGACAGAGGTCCTTAAACAAGTTTAGCTTATGTGTTCTTAGTAACAGAGTGTTTAAATTTGATTTGGTTCTGATAACCTGGAATACTTTGAACATAGATAGATATTCAGAATGTTTTCTAGATC
>MU227529.1:3365317-3422085 GCA_018584345.1 Thuja plicata | reverse complement strand
AAGTCCTGGCACTTGTTCTCGCCGGCTCACCTGCATTTCCTTTTGAAATAACTGTCCATCAAGTTCATGAACAGTGCAGCAACATGTGTCACCCTACTCATCGTCCAAAATCTCCTCCTCTACTGCATGTTTCTTTCTCTTAGGTGTAGTCATGACTTCCCATGCCTTTACTTTGTTATCAGTTGGCCAATTGAAGTCTTGAGTGCTTTGTACCTGTACTTTCTGTCTGTCCCATCTCTGATCGGTGATGTTCTTTACATCAAGGAGGAATTTTTTGATGTCTGTCTTTACTATAAAGACTTTAAACTATACTTTGTTGAATCTGTCTATATCAATATCTGCTCTTGTACTTGTGAAATCTCAGTCATAACTCTGCTCACCTACAGTACCTGAATCTATTTCTCATTACCGATATTGAAACAAAACTATTTCAGATATTAACTGACTGACCTGTGCATACTTTTCTAAAATTTATAATTCTCTGATCAACCTTTGGAAACATTGCAAATCGAGAAAAATACCTCACCTCTGCAAACTGAACAACCTGGGCTCTAGACATGGTGAACATGATGAACATACATTGAATGCACCATCAACCCCTTTGACAAATTCTGCTCTATCAGTTCACATGTTCTGTCTGCACTGTTGCTATATTTTCACCTTTGGAAAAATCCCCGCGAGTGAGCGACACATCTTTTTTATTTCTCATCGCATAGTTGCCATCCATTTTTACTGCACCTTTTACCTTCTATGACTGAGCGATGCATTGTCTTTTATCTTTATTTCATGTCAGTCGCACACCCGCGCCACTTTTATATTTTACTCCTTGATCCATGCGAGTAAGCGATGCATTAACTTTTGAACTTTATTTTGTGTCTGTCACATACTCGCACCACTCTTCCTTTTATCTTTTTGATTCCTGCGAGTAAGCGACGCCTCCCTTTTTACCTCATCGCATAATCGTGAGCTAACTTTCCATACCACTTGAGCCTCGGCGACTGAGCGACATTCACTTTTTCATTGCAAACCTTGTCTAGTCACTCACTCATGATCTTAACATTCCATCTTTCATCTTATGTGCGACCGAGCGATGCATTCTGTCCTTTAGCTCATCGCACGCTCGCAAGCCCTTTTATCTTACTTCATACTTGACCGCGAGTGCGTGACATCTCCTATTTATCTCGCCGCATAGTCACGAGCTATTTTCCTTTCTCCTTTATTTACTGGCGACTGCGCGACACCTTCCCTTTTTACCTCATCGCATAGTCGCGAGCTGTATTCCTTTTATCTGAAAACATTAGCGAGTAAGCGATGTATTGAACAGTCCTTCAGTCGCTCTGTCGTGTGATCCTGTGTCTTTACCTTTAACTTGAAGCACATGCCTTTTTCTGTTTACAGCGACCTCGCGACATACCTTAATCGCTTAGTCGGAAGGACTTTTTCCCTAGGGAACTTTTATCACCAGACTTCATGACCACCGTCAGATCCTTTTACTCCTTCATCGAACGGCCGTCGCATAATCGCCTCAGAAATTCATATACCTTTAATTTATCAGGAGACTTCGCGACTGAGGGAAAACATACCCTAGTCGTGTTATCGCGTGATCCATTTCCTTTATCAAGCAATCAGGCGACAACCATTAGTTCTGTGACAAGTGTCATCTTTTCTTTCGTCCACTTTATGCATACTTGAAATCTGATTCACTGCCCTAATCTGGCGACATCCCAACTGAAGGAAATCACTTAACATGAAACCGTTAGTCGCATGGTTGGGAATGTTATGTCTTAACCGCCAATTAATCATGAGACCACGCGACAGAAGCAAATCTTTAACAGTTTGAATGTCCTGATCCAGCGACAATGCGACATGAAGTGAATCACAAAGTCGGAAGACATTTCTTTGACTGGCCATTTCTTCTCGTGATCACCCGACTGAGGCAGGTCCCATTCCTTTTAAAAGCTCATAACATGATATCAAGCGACAACCCGACTAAAAGGAAATCGCTAAGTCTCAAGACATAGATGGAATATTCTATTTCTTAACGAGACTACGCGACACAAGGAAAAAGCAAAGTTGGGAGATGTTTTGGCATATTCGATCCTGTTAAAGCGATCAAGCGACCTGACTTAAAGCACATGTCTTAAGTGATTGAAAAAGGTAATGACAAAACATAAGACATGGCTAAGGGTTTGAAACATGCATCGTTTAATACTTTGGCTGCTAGGGTTTATCAGGGTTTTTGACAATTTGGGAAAGGAATAAACATGAAAACCTGAAAATTTTTAGAGGGAAAGGCAAGGAACCAGTCACAGCAGCAAAAACAGGAAATACAACCAACACGGTAATCTAGGAAAGAACCCTCGAAAGGAAATCCCCTTTTTCTTAATTGTTTTCTCTAGGCTCACTAGATCCTGATATTGGTCATCCCTTCTTTCCACCTTATCTTCCTCCAAGATGTTCCTTATGAGGTCCTCTTCCACACACTCTTCATGCTCTTTGAAAGCAGTGATGGTGGGAGTCAGCAATTTCTTGGCACTTTTTTTATAAATCCCTCTAGATCTACATACCTGTACAGGGCCACATTCATTCTATAATGGCCCAACCATTTATTCATTGGATCATAAGCTCTCTTTCCAATGGAAAAGTTGGTAAGATTGAATTATAGGGGTGTAAAGGTACCCTTCCTATCTGGAGCCAGGTGTTCTTTATCTATCATCATTAATTTCTAGATAAACTCCATTATAGCTATCCTTGGTGGCACAAATTTGGGCAAGATATTGCTAGGATTGGATAATACTGAGAGGGGGGCTGAATTAGTATTATAATAGTTATTTAAATTTGTCAACCACTTGAACATTAACCATATAATTGTAGTAAAGGAAAGAACATAAACAAATAACACAGAACTCATAACACCATGATTTTTTTACGAGGAAACCCTGGCCAAGGGAAAACCCCATTGGGGATGATACCCACAAGCATGCACTAAAGTATAATGTCCCTATTAGGAGACCTAGCCCTGTTAGGAGATAAATATTACTTCCTTGTTAAAGGAATAAAAACCCTGTTAATGGTTCACAACACCCTGTTAGGGGCCAGTGATCTTACAGCTCTTACAATGTAATTCTATTATAAAAGGTTCTCAGTGATGAAAAAAAACAAGCATCAAAAATGCTTTGATAGTTCCTTTATAGCTCTTCCATTCTTTGATCTTCCATTCGCATGTCTGCTCTACATATCCTTCACTTTCTCACAACACCCAATCTTTACCAAAAAGATCTTACATATATATCCTTTTAACTTTACAAAGTTGGCTCTCAAAATAAATAGTACTAAGTTAGCCTTCAATAAAAAATACAATTAATATAGTAAACATTAAATATATAGTTGGCACTCTTGCATAGTCAAAGTATAGACTATCAATAACAAAAATTACAACTTTGATTTCTTGGGGTCCAAGTCTTGCTCCTTTATTCTTTGTTGTGGTCCAACTACTTTGTATCATTGTTCTCCGTTGTCTGTCAGTCTTCAAATCCTCATAACTCTCCGTACAGTTACCCAAAACCAAATCAAACTTAGGTGTATGTCATACATACTCCATACTATCTTTCACTAAGCTCGCATTCCTTAATTCATTGATCTATGTCTTCGACATCCAAAACAATATTGTATCTCTATTTCTGTACTTAGTCGATTTTGGACATACCAAAACTTAACTTCAAAACAATCAATCTTAAACCTAGATGTGTTTCCATAAATGACAACCAAAAATTGAATCACATTACCCAAATTGATTACTTTCCAACAATCTCTCTCTTTGGCATTGATGGCAACACTTAACAAAAAAAGGTACTAAGTGTTCCAACAAAACAAAATTGTCTCCACTTCTTCTCCTTATCTTTTTCATTTTCTTTTCTTTATATATATATATATATATTTGTTCTCTCTTCTCTTCTTCATTCATTTTCTTGTTCTCTCTTCTCTTCTCTCCCTTTGAAAATAATGAAAAAGGTGCATACAAATAAGTATCACTTCTTGATCACAAGTTTTAGAATTTCTTGGAAGGAATCTTCCAAAATCTTCTCTTCAGAGCTCCATGTCTTAAACAAAATCTGACTTATATGAATCAATCCATTCAATGCAAAAGATGTAGTTTTAGCATTCTTCAAGTCTGTGGGTAAGCCTTTAGCCAATGAATCTATTGTTTTTTCTAAATCTATCAAATGTGCCTCAAGTATTGATAGCTTCAGAGTAATGAAGTTCCTCAGTAAATTGAATCTATTTAGTACTCTCTCCTTCTCATTCTCCAATACACTGATCTTATCCAATATCTTTGTCACTTCTATGTCTAACTCTTTAGTGGTCTATGAAGATGTTTCACAACCATCTATTAACCTGTTCAAAGTTTCCCTTTCCTTGGCAATAATATCTTCAACATTCTAAATGTGTCTGATAGGATTCATGCTGTAACCAAATAAATTTCTCCCATGTGTAATGTAGTTCTTTGCATTTATCAAACAAGTTTTCACAACTCCTAAGTCCCATGAGATGGACTTGCATACTTTTATCTGCTTCTTCTCTTCATATGTTTTCTCTACTTTCTCCTCTACAGTCTTCAGAAAATTTTCAAAATGGCCATCAAACTCATCAAGTGTGACTTTCAATTTCTCAATATCATCTTTGTTCTAGAATACTAAGGTTACTGGAAGCAATTTATTCATAGTATCAATAGCTCTTGAAATCACCTTTGTTTTCTTATCTCCTTTCTATACTGATTTCTCCTTTGCTTTGTTTAGTACGGTGAATACCAGTTTCACCAGTTCATCTTTATCCATGTTATCGACATTTACATTACTACTTGCCAACAATAAGCTAGATGGTAAAGTTACCTCTTCCTTCTCATCTTCTTTTTACTCAGTCTTCTTTCCTTCATCCTCTTTCTGCTCATCTTCCTTATTCTTCTCTTCCTTCTTAGGTTCATCAGCAATAGAAGTGTCCATGGTTCCTACAAAAGGGTCCTTCTCATCTTGTGAGGGGTCTAGTGTTACTACCACACCAGAAACATAGAAATCAGCAGTAGTGTCTTCTTTACTCTCTTCATCATTAGTCTATGTGTCCTTTGTGCTATCATCCATTCCCAATTATGTAGGTAAATCTGTCTTAGGAGGTTGGGGCTTGACAAAAGTAGTTCTCAACAGTATCTTCTCAAGTGCCTTCTGATTTTCCTTAGTCACTTCATCATATTTCCTCGCCATTATCTTTAGTAATCTTGTCTTTTTCCTCAACAGGGGTTTTAATTCTTTGACTATAGTATCTCTCTCTTGTACAGATAACACAAGTAGCATGTCATCAATCTCTTTGTTTCTAATCTAATCATCTTCAACTTGTGCCAAATATTTTCTGCTTTCCAATTTTGTATACAAATATGAGGGTATGCTTCCTTCAACTTCCAAAAGTGTCTTCTTGAAACTAAGCATGTGTTCTATTACAATGTCTTCAATTTTTAGTTTATCTGCTTCTTTATATCTGTCATAATATTTATCAATTGAAACCAATTTTCCTTGTTTAATTTCTCTTTTCTCCAACATTTTAATACCAGGTTACCATGCTTTATTCTTCTCAGTTTTCTTCTCTTCTTCCTCAGTTGTGCTCTTCTCGTTTGTCTACATACTAGATCTAGTTACTCTAGGAGTAACTTCCTTCGCTTGTTCTGCCTGTTGTTGTGGTGGAGGTGTGTTATCAACCATAATTACTTTATGGGTGGAAGGGGCATTAGTGCTTCCACTAACTACTCCAAGGGATCTATCTTCCATCTTCTTCTTCATATCTTTCAGTTCTTCCTCAGTTAGACCAGGCTTTACTCCATAGTCATGAATAAGATTATCAATCTTTCTCTTCCTCTGTCCTCTATACTGTTCTTCTCTTACCTTCTTTGACTTCTCCTCATATGTTCCCCATCTCTCTTCTAATGTATCAACTTCTGATGCAAGAATATGTTCTACTTGCATGGTGAGTACTTTGGAACTCACTTCATAACCCATAGGGTAACACCATTTCTTTCTAGGGGTCACTACCTCAAAATATACACAGTCTATTTCAACCATAAAACAAATTGTGTCCTTGCACTTCTCAACAATGTCCTCATGTAGTTTGTATCTACTCTTCATTTGTCTTTGTAGAATTTTGATCATTGCAAACAGTTCTTCATCTACCCAAGTAGTGTTATGTCTCTTGTAACTCTGTGAAATAAAAATACCAGTGGGAACTCTAGTTCTCCAGCCACTAGGATGTAAACCAAGAAAATTATGTTCAATATGAATGAACATGTATACCAATAATGATCCAAATCTAAAGGTTTTCATTCTATCTTTCTTCACAAGCTTAACATTCTCAAGGAATTGTTGTGCCAATACCTTGCATAGGTTGAACTATTTGTTTTCTTTTACCATTCTCCATGCCATCATAATAACTCCAACTGATACAAAATTAGGTCTGCTGCTGTAGAAAAATTTGTAACCAAGCATCATTGTAATCAACCTTACATCTTGTTGAAAAATACCATTTATTGTCATTTCCCTTCTGTCCCACTTCGAGTGTGTTAGGGTTTCAACTTCCTTCTTAACATGTTTCTCAGCAACGGGGACAATTCCGGTGTTATCAAGACCAATAATCTCATGAATTAGGTCACTACATATTTTCATAGGTTGGCTACCAATCCATATGAATTGGTCATGAACCCTACTCATAAGTATTTTAAACCATTCATTTTCATCAAAGTTGCACAAGTCCATAATCTTCATTATACTTAATTGACTAATGTGTTTCCATTCTTCCTTCATGATTCCATTTTTAGACATGTTTTCATTTTCTATGAGTATATCATCCTCACCTAATGTGTCATACTTACAGTGAATGTAAGCCCTAATATCTTCAACATGAAGTACACCATGTGGGGTCTGTGAAAATGCTCCTTCTGGATCCTCTTCACATGACTTATAAGGATGTTTCTTGAATTTATATCTTGGATGATCAACAACATTGAAAATTATAGGTGCATCCATAGCTTAGATAATGTAGAATACCTTTCACACATGAAAATCCTAGTTTATGCTTCGATCAATGACGCACGGAAGGTGTATAAATGTTTGAATACTTCTACTCTTTGATCTCCTCATCTTGCTCCTTGTCAAATGATAGAAAAATAGATCATAACACGGTGCTTTATACAAGTTAGGTTATGACTTATCTTTTTCACTCCAAACTATCTAGTCGGCTACTAAATCTTGTGATCAAAATATACAAGTCAGCTGATGATGTGCTCTTAGCTATATGATCCATAATGTTAGCTCAATATATTCCCAAGCTCACATGAGCTCACTACATTATTTTTGGGGCAGGATAGATTCTCATGTGTTGCATTTAATGCTCCCCTAAGGCCATGATCAGCCAATTAGGTCAATTCTGTCTTGCTACCTTCAAGCGAAGATCCAGTAGCATCTACTGACTCTCCCTAAACTGATGTCTCACTAGTTTCTTTAGTCTTCCATATCTTGCCACTTTTTTTGTCTTCTACTTTCTTAAAACAATTTTTAAAATCATTCTTCACATCTGCAATACTCTTTCCAGTATCGTTTCCATTCTTCTGTGAATTCATAGGAGGTGGTGTTCTTCTATTGTCTACTCCATTATACCTGCAAAAATTTGCTATATATCCTAGATTATTGCATTTGTAACATATAGGAGGTCTTCTTTCTTGATTAACTTGTAACTTATAGTACTTCACAATGTGCCCAATGTTGTTACATTTGTAGCATGTAGGTTTCATTGTAGGTTCTCTTCCATTGTCTTGTCTACATCCAGATTGATTAGGTCTTCTTCATTCAGTCTTCTTGTGCCCATATCCATTATAGTTAAAACAATAACTAGAAAAAGTTCTAAAAGGGGCATTACCTCTATAGTCTCTCTTCATGTGTCCAAATCTATTGCAACCAAAGAATCTACCTCTAAAAGGTTTGATCTGCTCTTTAGGTTCTTCACTAGATGGTTTCTCAATATCAATCTTCTCTACTAATTTCTCTTCCTGATTCTTTGAACCTTCAGCTTCATTGAAGCCAATACTAGTCATGTCACCTTTAGGTTTCTACTTTTCTAACTATTCATCAATCAAGGCACTACTGGTGTGAATTTTCTCAATATGTTTCTTTGCTTCAGCTAGTTCACCTTTCACAATCTGATTGTATTTCTCTAGTTTCAAGTATTTGTTCTTGTAGCTGTCAGCTTCATCTTTCATTTGATTTAATGCATTGTTTAAGGTTTCTTTATCTTTCTTCTTAGCATCCTCCTACATTTGTATTTCTTTAGCCATATTCTGGTTCTCAAGCTTCAGAGTCTCAATCTCTTCTTTCAATTGCTTCACCTGATCTGAATTGTCCTCATCTGAATCTTCTTTTATATGGACTATAAGATCTTCTCTCTGACTTCTAGAAAGTTCAAGCTGTTCTTTCAGTTTCTTTATGAATTTCTCATCTCTTCGGAGGTTGACCTTCAATTCTCCATTTTCTTCTTTAGCATTGTCAAGATCTTCAAGTGCAGCTTCAAAGTACTCTTGCAAACTATTCAAATCCATTTTGATCTCCCTCAAGCTGTTAGGCTTTCTCTCCAAGGGCCAAAATCTCTAGTACCAATTGTTAGGAATGGATAATACTAAGAGGGGGGTGAATCAGTATTATAACAGTTATTTAAATTCTTCAACCACTTGAACATCAACCATACAATTGAAATAAAGGAAAGAACATAAAAAAATAACACAGAACTCATAACGCCATGATTTCTTTATGAGGAAACCCTGGCCAAGGGAAAACCCTAGTGAGGATGATACCCACAAGCATGCACTAAAGCATAATGTCCTTTTTAGGAGACCTAGCCCTATTAGGAGCTAAATATGACATAGTACATTTCCTTGTTAAAGGAATAACAACCCTGTTATAGGTTCACAACACCCTGTTAGGGGCCAATGAGCTTACAACTCTTACAATGTAATTCTATTATAAATGGTTCTCAGTGATGAACAAAAACAATCATCACAAATGCTTTGATAGTTCCTTTATAGTTGTTCCATTATTTTTTCTACCATTCGCATATCTTCTCTACATATCCTTCACTTTCTCAAAACACCCAATCTTTACCAAAAAGATCTTACATATATATCCTTTTAACTTTACAAAGTTAGCTCTCAGAATAAATAGTACTAAGTTGGCCTTCAATGCAAAATACAATTAATATAGTAAACATTAAATGTATAGTCGGCACTCTTGCATACTCAAAGTACAGACTATCAATAAAAAAAAATACAACTTCAATTTCCTGGGTTCCAAGTCTTGTTCCTTTATTCCTCGCTGTTGTCCAACTGCTCTGTATCACTATTCTCTGATGTCTGTCAGTCTTCGAATCCTCATAACTCTCCGTACAGTTACCCAAAACCAAATAGAACTTAGGTGTATGTTAGACGTATTCCATACTGTCTTTCACTAAGCTCACATGCCTTAATTCATAGATATTTGTCTTCAACATCCAAAACAATACTGTATCTCTATTTCTGTACTTAGTCGATTTTGGACATACCAAAACTTAACTTCAAAATAATTGATCTTAAACCTAGATGTGTTGCCATAAATGAAAACCAAAAAGTGAATCAAATTAACCAAATTGATTACTTTCCAATAGATATGTGGGAGCTAGGAACATCCATAGACCCTCATCAAACTAAAGTTCTACACATAGTAGAAATCTCCACAATTATGATCCCATGTCCACTTATCAACATATTGACAAGGCCTGAGAAGTCTCAATGCCTTGATTGGAAATATGGTCATATCCACACCTAGGAGACTTAGAATTGGATATGCAATCCAAATTTGATAACCATAAAACTCTTTCTCATTAGAAGTAAAATTCCAAACCCTAACCCAAGGTTGCACTCAGTTTTTCTTTCTATGGAATATCATTCTTGGTCTTAAATTGTGTACATCCATGTTATTGATATTGAAATATAAAATTAAGTGCATCAAAATGGAATAATGAAAAAATTTAGGGTTTGGTTTAGTGTGGACATCTATAAGGCCTTGATGTTTTTTATGTATAACATACTGAATATAATCATAACCAGTATTATCATGAGAATTATGCATGTCTAAGATGATCATCAATAAATCTGCAGATACCCTCTCACTACCCCCATCTTTCCCCAAAACCCTACACAATGCATAAGCAATGTACTTCACATAATGAATCAAATCCTTAAAGAAATATTGGGCAGTAGAATTTGGTATGGAAACTATATAATTCTTGTTTTCTTTGGGCACATGACCCTAGATTAATTTGACAACAATAGTGTCCTCTCTGACATACTGATTCTCTAATTTCTTTAGGTCAATCTACATAGTATAGGGATGATAGATATCAAAATCCTTCATAAATGAAGCCCTACCTAATGTAACCAAGGTTGATCCATCACTCTTCTTAATAGTTCTAGAAAGAGAATCATATTTCCTAGCTAGCTCTATCAGTAAGTCTACGTCTACAAAGACATCTAGGACAATTAGCTTAGCTAACCCTGATGTCCATGGATTGGAAGTTGGAATTTCCTTGTCCCTATTACTATAGAAATAATTAAATAGGTGATAGCCAAAAAACCCAGCAGTACGTGCATCTCTAAAATTTTATTTATTATCAACAAGGAGTTTGTCATTTACATTTTTCCCTTCATTGGTTCCAGGTAGTAGAGCCACAAATTCATCAGAATAGTTTCTTTATTCCTTCTGATCATCCTCTGCATCTCTACTTCTCCCATTGGCAGAAGCTCTGCTTGGTGCTACTTGACTCATTGCAACTGATATATACTTAACACTTCTTCTTTCTAATACAAGATTCTCCTTACAACCAGTCTTGAAACCTAGACAATTACTCACTCTTGAAAGCACTGAAACTTATGCAATCTCTAGCTCTACACTCTAAAAACTTTGGTAAACTAAAATGAACAAACACAACATCTATTTATTTCTAAGATATCAATGCACCAGTCTAGTTGAGATCATGAAATTACTATTTAGTCACTTATGTCATTACTCTGCATGCCTTGACATCAACTTTTCCTAGCCGTGGCGCCTAAATTTGACAGGTACTTTGAATTTGAAATACCCACTAGGAAAGGTCATGAGTACTTTTTATTAGTTTTAAAACCCTATTATAAGTGATTAAGCCTTAAACTCAATCGTGATTGGCTAGTTTTTTTACCTTTTATAGCTCAACAAATCTCTTACACTCTGTCAAGATCATTGTTCTTTGATAGGCTAGCTTTTTACTTTATGGAGAGAGAGAAAACCCATGCAACTTTACCTCAGTATTACCATAGTTCTTTTGGAGATTATGCGAATGCATTGTCTCTTAGTCACTAAGAGTTTAGTTTTACCTTGGTTTCATCCTGAGATTCAATGCGCACCATATGATTTGAATCTCATCAATGCTTTAGATATCTTTTTTTAACCCAACTCTTAGCCCAACTTAACCTTTCTTCTTTTAGAGATCACATGAATGAGAAAACCCAAAGTCACTGAATGTTTTGGTTTACCATGATTTTGTTTAGATATTTCATGCCAGTCATACAATTAACTTTTGATCAACGACCTGCGCTGAGTCTCTTAATCATTTTGTACCTACTGAATCTATCTGGAGATTCCATGACTACCCTTGGATCATCTTTAATCTGACGACTCACACTGAATCTCCCAAGCTTTAATATTAACTCCAGATTGTCATGAGATCATGCAACTACAAGCCATCTCTAAGTCACTAGATAAATTTCTTAATCATGGGTTCACTTTGAGACTTCACACATGCCACAGATCTCTGAATAACTTAAACACATGTCAACATCTAAATCATTATCTCTGAATTGCTAGACAATTCATGAACTTTTGACTTCTTTCAATGACTCAACACCATCCACAATATTTGATCTTAATCTACGGTTTAGATTCACTCACATCAAAACTTGACCTAAATCTTACTTAACTATAAATAACCATAGTTATTTTGGAGACTTAGAAATTGAGTGAATCTCTAAGTCACTGAACAAAACATCTAACTCAATTCCTTCCTTGAGAATACATGCCAGCCCTTGATTCTATTTTAATCCAATGGTCTTCACTGAATCTTGAGACCTTTAATTTAACTATTCTTTCATTTTGAGATAACACGACTACATTATCTCTAAGTCTCGAAAAGAAACTTTACTTCACTTGATTTTAACCCAGGTTTATCCAGTGACTGCACGACAAACCTTATCTCTAGATCACTAACATAATCTTTAACTCATGATTTTATCAAGAGATTAAGCGCACACCTCTAGATTAAGTCAACTATGACACAAGATCTACGACTATCTCTAAGTCGCCAAAAGAAACCTTGACTTTAGCATTTGTTTAGATACTACATGCCAGCCACTCATCTCGGAAAAGATCAATGGTTATCTCTTAATCTTTGAATCTCTATCTTAATCCTGATTCCTTATGGAGACTTCGTGACAAAGCAAAAGTGAACTTTTTCCTTGACCTCGGGTACATTAAGAGATTACGTGACTAAGAAAACCTCCAAGTTGCTAAACAATCCTTATAACTTGAGTTTAATCTGGAGACTTAGTGTTGTCCACATGATCAAATCTTAATCTACGACAATCGCTAAGTCTCTGAATAACTTAAAGCATATTCATTTTATCTCAAGATTAAGAGATACAATCTATCTCTAAGTCATTATATAGAATATAATATTTTGTTCACTTTACAAGACAAGGAGATAAAGGATTTTACTTTAAACACATGACTAAAAATATTTAAGTCACTCAACAAAAAGGTAACTTAAAATTAGAACTAAGAAAAGAAAACTTAGGGTTTTTTGTACGAAAAGGATAAAAAATGACCTAGGGCTTAGGGTTTTCACATTTCTTATCACTTTCATTGCTTGGAGATCAACATTTGCAGGAAAATTTGATAGTAATTTGGACATGTTTTGACATTTAGGTAAAAATTAACACTGGGAACCCTAAATTTTATAGCAAGACTCAAAAATTGGAAATATATCCAACATTGGCTCTCTCTGAGGATTTTTGAATGTAAGTTCATAGCAAGGACAACATATCTCTAGGAGGTAGACCAAAACTAACTAACCTACTACAAAAGAAAACAAACAACTGGAAGGAAGCACACAATAGAAAGCAAACACACTTTTACATAAAATACAAAGCTACTGTGCATGGAAAATAGAACTAATTGAAGAAAGGTTTCAAGAATTGTCTATGAAATTTCAATTCAAATACTTCTCCATCCATATTCCTTAAGAAATTTGAATCTTTTATGAAATTTTGGTGAATCACAAAGGGGCCTAACCATAATGACTCAATTTTTTATGCTTCCCTTTGTCTTCCAATCTGAAATTCCATTGAAGAACCAATTCATTAGGCTGGAACTTCCTATCACTTACTCTTTTATCAAACATGTACTTCATTTTTTTCTATTACTTTAGTTTTTTTCCTTTTGACCATCTTTTCTTATTTCATCCAATTCTAGTAGTTGCATTATTCTTTCTTGCATAGGCCTAGAAACATCTAACTCCTCATCTAGGATGAACTCGTATACTAGAAGCAAATTATTTACAGGCATTCTAGATTGAATGCCATATACTAATTCAAAGGGATATTTCATTTTTTCTTTCTTCACAGTGATCCTATCATCCCACACAGCAAGTTTCATCTTTGAATGCCAAGCTCTCTTATTTTTCTCCAGGGTCTTTTTCAGAATTTTTAAGATACTCTTCCTACTTGATTCTGCTTGCCCATTTGCCTATAAATTATATGGGGAAGATTATGATATCATAATTCTATATTCATCACATAAATCCTTAAATTCCTCTGACCTGAAACACATAGCATTGTCCACTATCAATTTTATAGGGACACCAAATCTGGTCAAAATATTCTGCATTAGAAAATCAATAACCACCTTACTTGTTGCCTTCTTAGTAGGAATATCGTCTATCCATTTTGTGAATTAATCTATAGCAACTAATATCCAACTATGCCCACCATTAGGATTTTCTAAGAACTCCCCAATGAATTCAATCCCCCACATAGAAAAAGGTGCTTCTGCAACTATAGGGTTCAACAATAGAGCACTTGAAAACTTCATCTTGTTGGAAAATATTTGACAGGGTTCACACTTTCTGACAAAGGAATGTGCATCTTTCAATAAACAAGGCCATTAATAACCAACCCTCAAAATATTATGAGTAGTAGTTTTGGTAGAGTAATGTCCACCACACACACCAGCATGTATTTCTGTTAGGACCTTTTCAGCTTTCCCCTCATCTAGACATAACAAAAGTACACCATTTTTGTCGTTCCAATATAGATCTCCTTGTACTAATGTGTATCTTTGATCTTGCAACCTAAGAGTTCTTTTCTAATTTTCAGTCATAATCTCAGGGCACTTGGAATTTTTGAGATAGTACATGATATCAACATAATAGGGTTGTCTTTCAATACTAGTCACTGTTGAATGTTGTATTTTTGCATTATTTATCTGAACCAAGTCCATATTCTCTTTTGTCATTAAATTTTCTAGGCCTAATCCTCTTACTAATTTGGTAATGTAGATTTCCAAATTAAATTATTGAATCCTTTTTATCCATTTACATCTTTTACTAGTAACCTCTAATTGAGTAAGAACATCCTTGATTGTTGCATGAGGTACATATGCAATCACTCTTGCACAAACAAAATAAGGTTTGAATGACTTCACAACTTTAACCAAGGCATATGCTTTTTTTTCCATCATCTAATAGTTCAACTCTGTACCTTGGAGGGATTTACTAAAAAATGCAATGGGATTCTCATAACCCTCCTCATCCTTCTGTAGTAATACAACAATAATTCTATGAAAATATGCAAAAGAAAATAATGAAAATGGCCTACTATAATCAGGAGACCTTAAAAAAGGTGCTTCTTGAACTACCTTCTTGATTTTTTCAAAAGAAAATTGTGCTTCTTCATCCCATTTAAACTTTGCATCCTTCTTCAATAACTTAATTATAGGCTTAACAATCTCTGCAAAGTTAGCAATAAATATTCTTATAGAATTAATCTTTCCTAAGAAATAGTGTACCCCTTTGACATTCTTTAGAGCAGTGACCTTCTGAATTGCTTCTATCCTCTCTAGGTCAATTCTTACTCCCTCGTTTGATACTATATGTCTAAATAATTTACCTTCTGTTACTACAAACTGACATTTTTAGGATTCAAAGAAACACAATATTCCAAATCCTTTTTAAAAATCTTTCCTAAATGTCCACAATGGTCCTCAAGTTTCTTGGATTATGTTGTCAAGACATCTTGATAGATCACCATGAATAAATCAATAAAATCTTTAAATGCAACATCCATAGCTCTCTATAATGTTGGCCCTACATTTATAAGACCAAAGGGCATCCTAATATACACGTATGTTCCCCATGGAGTAGTGAATGTAGTTTTAAATTGCTCTGATTCCTTTACTAATACCTTGTTGTAGCCTGAAAAAATATCCATCATTGACAATAAATCACAACTTGTAACTTTGTGCAACATCCCCTCCATGTTAGGGAAAGAGTAATTATCTTTTACAGATGCAATATTCAAGTTTCTAAAATCAACACAAAGCCTTATATCACCATTATTTTTTCTTATTGGGACCAAATTAGAGACCCAAGTGGAATGTCTTATGGGTTGAATAATCCCCGCATCCCTTAACTTCATCAATTCTTGTTGCATTTTAGGGGCCAATAATGGGTTGATTGGTCTCTTCTTTTGTCTGAATGGCTTAGCATCTCTTTTCAATGGGATCTCATGTTGGAACATGTCCTCCCTATAAGCTTTTAAGTCCTCATAAGACTAGGAAAACACATGCATATGTTTCCTTAATAATTTAATCATATTTTACCTAACATGGGAGTCTAACCTTTTTCCAATATACACTATTTGAGGTGTGGTTTCTGATCCTAGATTTACTTCCTCTAAATCCTCACTTTTAGCATTGCTCACTTTTGATAAATGATCATCTTGATTATTGAACAATGCTTCTAATTCTATTACCCCTTTAGGAATTTGATTAGAACTCAACTGGACAACCTCATTCCCCAAAACAATATCCTTTCCATCTATCACCTCAACTAAAGAGTTACAATCTACATGCTAGTCTTCATAATCGTCAAGGCATTGAATAAACCCAAGAATATCCTGGTCATCTTCAAAAAAATTCCAGTTGTAAACATTGTCATGGACAACTAGTCTACTCTTAACTTCCACTATTGATACCCCACTCAAAGTCAAATCACCATTCTTTAAAGCAACATTAGCTAGAAAATCTACCATGATGTTCTTTGACCTCTTTATGTATTCAATGTTAAAGGTGCCGAACAATTCAATCTGATCCCAAATAGAATGTTTGTACATTTTCAATCTATCATTGTTTACATAATACTTCAATCTAACTTGTGCTACTACAAGCTTAGAATTAGTAGAGAATTTTAAACATTTAATTCCATGCTTACTAGCAATATTTAATCCCAAAAATAAAGTTTCATATTCAGTAATATTATTTGTACACTAAAATGTTAACAAGAAAGAGTACTTGAATGTTGTACCTGATGGAGAAATAAATAGGACACCAGATCATGATCCCTCTTTGGAACAAGCTCCATCAAAATACATCTACCACAAACCATTTTGTTTTGTATTTAGCTCTTCAATTAATGGATCAACATTTTTTCATCGTGGAATAATCTTTTCTACTCTGAAGTTTTCCATGTCTACATCCACACAACAATTAATGTCATTATTTTCATTTAGTTCAATCATATGAGGAGTCCTACTTTCCTGGGACACCTTGACATTATTACTAGCAATGTTGAAAGTAGCAAAAGACAAATCACATTGAATACTTCCACCCATTGAAGCACTCCATTTTCTTGATAGCAACGTGCCATGATGAGGAGGAATATCAACAACCTATACACTCATTGTTAACACTTTGTCAAGACATATTGCTAACCTATAAGGAAAAGCCTCAATAGTACCAATAATAGGGATTTCTCTAGAGTGCATTGCCTAACATCTTCCATGAGGAGTGTTAACTTTTAATCACATTGACCTCATTATCTCTGTAGGCATAACAGTGTTAGATGCTCCATAATCTATCATACAATTTTTAAGCATCTTACCATTAAAAACCAAAGTTAAGAAAAATGGATCAAAAAATCTTGAGGAATTGTTTATATTTAAATAAATTTGAGGGATTTCTAAAATCATTCCTTCAGATTCTTTTCCCTTTCTGTCAGACTTATCATGTATGTTTTTAATCTTTTCAACACCTTCTGATTTTTGGAATTTTATTGAGGAAACACCATCTAGCACTGTAAGTATTTTTTCTTTATGTTTCTTAATTCTCATCATTTCTAAAAATAGAACTTTAACCATCATTTGTGACAAACACTGCTCCATATCGACAGGGGTGTAATTTACATCTGAGTACTTTTTTTCTTGATAATAATATTACTATCCTCAACTTGAATATTTAGAGTTGACTCTTCCTTCTTTGATTTCTTATTTTCCACTTTAGGAGGGGAAGAACTTGTTTCTGATATTTTGGCATTTTCCTCATATACAATGTTTGAACCATTCAACTTGTTTACAATTTTGACCTTTGGCTTACTTATGTTTTCAGTAGATCCTTCCTTCTTTTGTGTCTACTTGGCATATGCTTTGTTTTCTTTAATAAATATGCCATTTGTTTGGCTACTTGCATCACCAACTACTCTATTCCTTAAGTTATAATTACTTCTTTCTTTAGTAACCAGATCAACAGTGATTCTTTCTCTTTCCTCATCAGAAGGTTTTCTCACTATTGTAGATTATTGACTATTTTGAGCATAACATCTTATATTATCAACCTTTTCTTCTTCACTATCAGATAAAACTTGTTGATGATATACTTCTACTCTACCTTGTGAACCATACATATCATGGTTCTCAACTTCATTATTAGAATCTACATCAAGACATGAATAAGAATTAGTCATAGCACAACTATTATGATCACACAACTCACCTTCTACCTATCCCTATTCTTCATTTATATTCATGTCTAGAGCAACAACACAAAAATCAAGATTATGTTGGGCTTGAAAAGCTTCACACCAATAACCATCATTGCACATATTAACATAATTTTTATGCAAAGGATGAGGAGTCCTATTATCAGGCTTTTCTTTTCTTTGTGGGATAATAGGTTTACCATCTTTAAATTGGGTACCATATGGGTAGTTTTTCACCCTATTTTGGGGATTATAACTATTATAGGATGGCATACTATTCTGTGGAGATTTATAATCTTTGTATTCCGGTTCCTTTTGATTGCTCCTACTAAACTTCCCATCATCCCTTCTACCCAATTTTCCTGATACTCTTCTATTCATTTCTATATTAACAGTTGTCTTATAGGCTTCAATAAGGCTTCTTAGATTCTTGTCTCAGAGAGAATATCCTATTTTAGAATCAAAAGAATTTAAATATGTAGCAATACATGCCTTTTCATCAAGTTTCATCTTCTGGAAAATCTTATGCATAGCTCTTTGGAACCTTGTATTGAATTCTGTAACTTCCTAATTTGAATTTTTCTTTATATTGTTAAATTCATTCAACAAGAATCCCTCATTTATTTTATCACAATATTTATCTTTAAATAAATCTATCAATTCATCCATAGATCCCATAGAGCCATGAGATAGCCCTCTAAACCATTCCCTAGCATCTTCAACTAAGGATTGAACAAAAAGTTTCATCAAGAAATCTTCATGATTAATGTTAAGTTCATCTATGATATCAATAAATTTTCTTAAGTGTAACTCACAAGTAATAACATTATTTCCTGAAAACTTTGGGAGTCTATCCCCAATCTCATTTGGTATTGTATTGGGATAACCAGGAATACCAACGAATGAAATTTTTTTGTACCTTTCTACATGAAGTGGTCTCCTTTGGAACTGATCATTACCTTGGAGGTAGAAGCCTTGGCTTTTGATGTTGTAGCACTTTCAACACCAGCATGGGAAAATCCAAAAGATTACAGGAAATCAATCTTCTTCTTCATCTCTAAAGTAGAAGCATCTTCCTCTACTTTCTCCAGTATTTTGGCCATGGTTTCCTTCTCCCTTTTGGATTTCTCAAGGTCAATGCCCAATTCAGACATTTGATCTATTAGAAATTTGTGGCTTTTGGGTTCATCTTTTTCACTCCATGTCACCTTCCTCTTTCCTTTATCTTTACAATATTGAGAACCAATACTTTGGTGAGTGACAAGTTTCTCTTGATCTCTTTTATATCTTTCATCATTTTTTGTTTCTTGATATCTCAATGATCATATTCTTAATCTATTATCATTTTTCTAATCTTGTTTTTTTCTTCTTTTTTTTTCTTTTTTCTTTTTCTCAAGAATGACCAACCGCCTCTTCAAAATTCTTTCTTCTTCAGCAAATTCATCAGAGGGAATCTTAGAATCTGAGCTGGTGGTATCAATCCCCTCTCTTTCACTAGGAGTGCTACTATTTCCATATGTATCTAATCCCAAGTCAGGAGCTTCTTCATATTCTAATGTGTTTCCCTCATGACTAGATTGGGTTAAATCTTCTCTCCTAGTTTTCTCCTCTTCTCTTCTTGGAGATGGATTTTCTATATTATTTTTGTTCTTCTTTTCTCTCCAAGATTGTTTAGTCCTAGAAGTAGTTGGAATCCCACCTTCCACCTCAACTTCAGGATACTCTCTTACTCTAGATCTGGTATTCATATTGAGAAAATGTGTATAAATATTGAGTATTGCTCAACATTGATTGCAGAGATTTTTTTGAATCACCACCCAAAACAAGTTGGGAAAATAAAAAACAATCTAATATGAATACTACAAGAGTAACTTGAACTTAATTCAACTTTAAAATACTAGAGATTGTCTCAAATTTCAACAAAATTTTGTAATCTCTATCCCCAGCAGAGTCACCAACTTATTAGCAATTTTTTCTTGTAGAGCCTTAATAGAGTATTAATGCTTGACTCTTATATTTCCAATATTGGATTTTGACAAGACAATTTCTAATTGATGAGGATCAATCCTCCTTCTTTGAGCTCCACAGACTCAGGTGGGTGTACCTTCAATAGATTACTGCTTTTTAGTAACTATGACAATGGATTAGGGGTTACACTGGATTTCCTATTGCCTTTTACTGTATCAACTAATAGAACACCTTGCATATGACTATATTCATTCTAATACAGAGCTTAACAAGCTAGACCATGAATATAACAATAGAAAACAACCATGAAACAAGGATTCTTATCCTTCTTCTTTTAGATTTTTTGACTCAGGAAGGCTAACCTAATGATTCTCTCTCCAAGGAATCAAAAAGTTGAATTGTATTCTCTAATACAACTAATTAAGCATGTATATTCTTTATAATAGAAAAGTAAATGATTTTTTGTTTTGATATTGATGATGAATAATTGCTTATCAAACCCTAGACCAGTGCCTAATCTTGGGCAAAGATTAAAATGAGATATAAATTCATAGAAACTAATCAATGGAAATACAAATGTAGCTCAGATAGAGTTCCTTACAAACAACCTTTTCATTCCCATACCCTTGTATTAAATCCTCACACTAATGTCTAACCCTCTGGAACCACTCATAAGATTTACTCCCTCCTTGAAAGAAACTCACAAGTAATCACACAGTTACCTTATAACTAGTATATTTAAGATGCCTTAAAAATTAAACATACACGAGCATAAAAAAAAATATAAGACAACAATGATATGAAACAGGAAAATACATTGAATTTTATTAATATGCTTCTACTTCAATACATTCAAAAGACTAAAAGCTTGAAAAACAAGACAAAATGAGAAGTCTACCTTGCAGTTGTATATTTCACCATACTTACATTATGTTACAACTTGCTATTTATAGAGCACTAGAAATCTTGGAATCCTTAAAGATTAAGGTTGCAACAAGCTTTGCATTGCTAGACCTGACCCTAAAGGTACTAAAAGACAAAATTACAATTAGACCTTCAAGCGGTAGAAAGACAAAACAAGTAGAAAATCAGATCTGATTTCCATATCTTGGATAGATGACACCTTTGTATATAGATATTCTAGATAACCTCCTGTATTTATTGTGAGACCTAGTGACTGCCAATACATGCTAACTTACACTAGTCTTATTAATGACTATCCTCCCTATGCTCATAGATAAGGTGCTACCTGCCTCTTCACTCCTTGTCCATTACATCTAGGTCAATGGATGCAGGCTTTTTCTTCTTGGGTTTTGTGCTAACATCCAATTCTGCAACCTCAGCCTCCAAAGGCCAATTAAAGCTCTAAATATTTTGTAGTTGTACCTTCTATCTATCCCATCTTGCATTGGTGATGACATTGACTTCTGTGAAAAACTTGATAAAGTATGTTTCTTCTTTAAAAGCCTCATCCAAGGTCTTATTAAATATGTACATATCCAATGCAACATTATCTATTATAAATGCCTCTTTCATAGGCAATAAGGTATCAAATTCACCACTCCAATCTTCTATTGCTTTAATCTTATTATCATCTCCCTTTATTGGAGGAATAAATCTATTATAATCTGGCCCAAACATGTTGATCCTGGCTTGTATCTAATTTTCCTTGCCTTTGAAGAAAGACAAAGTAGCTCCAATCTGTTTAATTTCTTCTCCTACTTGAAACATAAATTTAGGGAGATCTATCCTGTGTGGCTGTAAGGATCCTAACCTCTCAAAAAGTGATGCCCTGCCTGATCAAGTTCCAAAATAAGGACTTAATTTTGCAATATGGTTATTGACCTTCTTTTCTAGGTCAGGTAGCTTGCTATAAGCATTGTGTACCAAATCAACTTTAATTTTTAGGATATCAATCCTATGTTACAGGATCTTCCATAGGTCTTCCATAGCCACTTTATTCTAATCATTATCTGCTTTCTCTATTCCCACTGAAATATCTTCTATAGTCTCAGTCTGAGCATCTACAACCTATTTGGGAGGAGAAAGAATAGCCTTGGGGGCCTCTTGTAATTTTGTATTCAATTCCTCCACCTTCCCTTCTAATGCCTTGATCTTAATCAAGAAAACTTCCCTTTCCTTTACTACAAAACTTGATTGATCAAAAATCTTTTGACATCTCTTGGACATTTGCTTTGTTTTAGCCTTATTCAGATATGCAAAATGGGTAAGAGATTGGGATATTTCCAAGTCATGAGTATTATGGGTAGACCAAATGATCTTATCCCCATCAATTTTCTCCTGAACATTTATTAAAGATGGCTTCTATGTCTAGGTTCCAATGACCACATAGCTAAAGTCTTGGATCATGGATCATATCCACATCCCCTGATCATTTCTCCAATATGTGTCTCTTAGGACAACTTTGCATCAGTTTTCCTTCTACTCTGATCAATTATAAAGGCTAACCTAAGATCCAAACAAGGTAAAAGAAAAATGCCACTTGATTTGACTAGTTTCCTATCTTCATCAGGTGTCACGGTTTCAGTTTCAAGGTCATATGCTTGTAGGGCCTGCAATGCTTCACTTGGCAATAAAACCTCCTCTATAAGTTGAAATTGTAACCCTACCTCTTGCTGCTTTATCTAGATCAAGAAATTCTTGAACTCCTCTATCTCGATGAATGCATCATCTTTCAAGAATTCCTCTTGGTGAATTTCTCTTTCATCTTGGCATACAAAGAGAATTATTTCAACTTCTTCATCATCCTGTTTCACTTTCTTTCCTTCCCTGATTACTTTCCTAAGGTGACAGTCATATGCTCTATTACTAGTGATTATAGAACTCACCTTATCCCATGTTTTCTCTTGTACCATGGCATGGGAAGTCTCCCTTGATTCCACTTTCTATTTCTTTTTAGGGGGCTCATCAGTCACCTCACTGTTAGGAACCTTTGTAAGGTCTACCTCTATACTTTTATCTATTAAGGGTGGTTGATCCATGGGAGGAGGAATATGATCTAAATATCTTCTTCAATGTCTTCATTATATTCCAAAGAAGAGTGGTTCTCTGGGCCTCTCTCCTTATCTTCTATTAGCCCCTCAAGCTGATTATACAAGGTATTATAGGACTCAATTATTTTATTGATTTTTTGCAAGTAAGGTAGTCCAGGAAATAAGCCTCCAAATGAAATCCCCTTTTTCTTAATTTGTTGCTTCAGGCTCACTAGATCATGATACTAATTTTCCCTTCCCACCTCATCTTTCTCCAAGATGTTCCTTATGAGGTCCTCTTCCACACACTCTTCATGCTCTTTGATAGTAGTGATGGTGGGAGTCAGCAATTTCTTGGCACTTTTTATAAATCCCTCTAGATCTATATACCTGTAGAGGGCCACATTCATTTTTTAATGGCCCAACCATTTATTCATTGGATCATAATCTCCCTTTCCAATGGTGAATTTGGAAACCTTGAATTGTCGGGGTGTAAAGGTACCATTCCTATGTGGAGCTATTTGTTCTTTATCTGTCATCATTAATTTCCTGATAAACTCCATTATAGCTATCCTTGGCGGCACAAATTTGGGCAAGATATGTGGGGGCTGGGAACATCCATAGGCCCTCATCAAAGTAAAGTTTTTCCCATAGTAGAAATCTCCCTATTTATGATCCCATGTCCACTTATCAACATACTAACCAAAAAATTGATAGCCACAAAGCTCATGCTCATTGGAAGTAAAATTCCAAACCCTAACCCAAAACTTCACTGGGTTTGTCTTTCCATGGAACATCATCCTTGGTCTTAAATTGTGTACATTCATCCTATTGATATTGAAATATAAAATTAACTACATCAAAATGGAATAATGCAAAAATTTAAGTTTTGATTTAGTGTGGACATCTATAATGCCTTGATGTATTTTATATATAACATACTAAATATAATCATAATTAGTATTAGCATGAGAATTCTACATGTCTAAGATGATTATCAATAAATCTGCAGATACCCTCTCACTGCCCCCATCTTTCCCCAAAACCCTACACAATGCATAATTAATGTACTTCCCATAATCACTGAAGTCCTTAAAGAAATATGGGTTAGTAGAATTTGGTATGGCAACTATATAATTCCTATTTTCTTTGGGCACATGACCTTGGATTAATTTGGCAACAATAGTGTCCTCTCTAACATACTGATTCTCTAATTTCTTTAGGTCAATATCTTTAGTATAGGGATGATAGATACCAAAAGCCTTCATAAATGAAGCCCTATCTAATGTAACCAAGGATGATCCATCACTCTTCTTAATAGTTCTAGAAAGAGAATTATATTTCCTAGCTAGCTCTATCAGTAAGTCTACGTCTACAAAGACATCTGGGACAATCAGCTTAGCTAACCATGATGTCCATGGATTGGAAATTAGAATTGTCTTGTCCCTATTATTATAGAATTAATTAAATAGATGATATCCAGAAAACCCAGGAGTGCGTGCATCTCTACAATTTTCTTTATCATCAACAAGGAGTTAATTATTTACCTTTTTCCCTTGACTGGTTCCAGGTAGCAGAGCCACAAATTCATTAGAATAGTTTCTTTTTCCCTTCTGATCATCCTCTACATCTCCACTTCTCCCACTAGTAGAAGCTCTACTTGGTGTTGCTTGACTCATTGCAAATGATCTTTAATGAACATTGTTGCTTTCTAATACAAGATTCTCCTTACAACCAGCCTTGAAACTCAGACAATTTCTCACTCCTAAAATCACTGAAACTTATGCAATTTCTAGCTCTACACTCTAAAAACTTTGGTAAACTAAAATGACCAAAGGAAACATCAATTTATTTCTGAGATATCAATGCACTAGTCTAGTCGAGATCATGAAATTGTTATGCAGTCACTTTTGTCATTACTTTGTGTGCCTTGACATCAATTTTTCCTAGCCATGGTGCCTAAAGTTGATAGGTACTTTGAATTTTAAAAACCCACTAGGATAGTTCATGGGTGCTTTTTCTCATTTTTAAAACCCTATTATAAGTGACTAAGCCTTAAACTCAATTGTGATTGGCTGGTTTTCTTTACCTTTTACAACTCAAAAAATCTCTTACACTTTGTCAAGATCTTTTCTCTTTGATAGGCTATATTTTTACTTCAGGGTGAGAGAAAAAACCCATGCAACTTTACCTCAGTCTTACCATAGTTCTTTTGGAGATTGTGTGACTGTATTTTCTCTTAGTCGCTGAGAGTTTATTTTTACCTTGGTTTCATCCTGAGATTCAATGCGCACCATACAATCTAAATCTCATCAATGGTTTAGATATCTCTTGTTAACCCAGCTCTTAGCCCAACTTAACCTTTCTTCTTTTAGATATCATGCAACTGAGAAAACTCAAAGTCGCTGAATGTTTTGGTTTACCATGAGTTTTTTTAGAGATTCCATGCCAGTCATATGATTAAATTTTGATCAACGACCTGTGCTAAGTCTCTTAATAATTTTGTACCTGCTGAATCTATCTGGAGATTACACGACTACCCTTGGATCATATTTAATCTGATGGCTCAAATTGAATCTCCCAAGATTTAATCTTAACTCCAATTTGTCAAGAGATCATTCGACTACAAGCCATCTCTAAGGTGCCAGATAAATTTCTTAACCATGGGTTCACTTTGAGACTTCACGCAAGCCACAAATCTCTGAATAACTTAAACACATGTCAGCATTTGAATTATTATCTCTGAATTGCTAGACAATCCATGACCTTTTGACTTCTTTCAGAAACTCAGCACCAGCCACAAGATTTGATCTTAATCTGTGGTTCAGATTCACTTACATCAAAACTTGACCTAGCTCTGACTTAACCATAACAAACCATAGTTCTTTTGGAGACTTACAGATTGAGTGAATCTCTAAGTCGCTAAAATAATAATCTAACTTAGGTTCTGCCTTGAGATTACACGCCAGCCCTTGATTCTATTTTAATCCAATGGTATTCTCTGAATCTCTAGAACTTTCATTTAACTATGCTTTCATTCTGAGATAACGCGACTACATTATCTCTAAGTCTCAAAAAGATACTTTACTTCACTTGATCTTAACCCAGGTTTATCCAGTGACTGCACGACAAACCTTATCCCTGGATTGCTGAAATAATGTTTAACTCATTAGTTTATCAAGAGATTAAGCACACACCGCTATATTAAGTCAAAGATGACACAATATCTATGGCTATCTCTAAGTCATTGAAAGAAACCTTGAATTTAGCATTTTTTAGAGACTACACGCTAGCCGATCATCTTGGGAAAGATCAATGGTTATCTCTTAATCTCTATCTTAACTCCGATTCCTTATGGAGACTTCATGACAAAGAAAAAGTAAACTTTGTCCTTGACCTCGGGTACATTAAGAGATTACGTGACTAAGAAAACCTCTAAGTCGCTGAACAATCCTTATAACTTGAGTTTAATCTGGAGACTTAGCATCATCCACATGATCAAATCTTAATCTATGAGAATCACTAAGTATCTGAATGACTTAAAGCATATTCCTTTTATCCCAAGATTAAGAGATACAAGATATATCTAAATCATTAAATAGAATAGAATATTCAGCTCACTTTGTGAGACAAGGAGATAAAGGCTTTCACTTAAAGCACATGACTAAAAATATTTAAGTCACACGACAAAAAGGTAAATTCAAATTAGAACCATGCTAAGAACACTTAGGGATTTTTGCACAAAAAGGATAAAAAATGACCCATTTCTTAGGTTTTTCACATTTCTTATCATTTTCATTGCTTGGAGATCAACATTTGCAGGAAAAATTGATAGTACTTTCGACAAGTTTTGACATTTAGGAAAAAAATAAAACTGGGAACCAAAAATTATATAGGAAGACTCAAAAATTGGAAATATATCCAACAGGGACATAAGCCTTCATTGAGACATCATAGATTTTTTTTTTGCAAGGCATATACATATGTGCCAAAGGAGAGGAAAACCAAATTGGAGAACAAGGTTGTGAAATGTATCTTCATCGGCTACAGTCATGGTGTGAAGAGATACAAGCTTTGGGACCTTGTTCCACAATAGATAATTCATATTATATGTGTTACTTTTAGAGAAGTTAAGCCATTTTCTATTACATTACATCCTAAAAAAAATAAAAAGGAAGATGTGATTCAATTTCCTTCTACACCTGAGAAAGTTGAATCAAAGCCCCAAGATAGATAAGAAGTTGAGGAGAGCTCATCTATCTCTAAATCTTAAAAATAGGAGGAAGAACCTCCAAATCAGCTTGTTTGAAGGTCTGCAAGGCAGAGATAACCGCTTGAAAGGTATTCATTGGATGACTTGAGATGTATTTTTCCCCTAAATACTAGTGTTGATGAACCTAGATTTGTAGAAGAGGCACTAGGTATGGTTGATGTTGAATCTTGGAAGATTGCTATGGATGAAGAAATAGAATCTTTGAAAAATAATGATACATGGGATCTTGTACCATTTCCTAAAGGACAAAAACCTGTTAGTTACAAACAGATGTTTAAGAAAAATATCGGTTCAAATGGAAGCATTGAGAAGTATAAAGAAAGGTTGGTTGCAAAAGGCTACTCGCAAGTTGAGGGTGTTGATTATGGTGAGATATTATCCCCCGTTGCAAAAATGACATCCATTCAATTTTTTCTTTCTATTGTTGTTTCTTATGATTTAGAAGTTGAATAAATGCATGTGAAAACTACTTTCCTTCATGGTAATTTGGAGGAGGATATTTACGTGACATAGCCAGAGCACTACATGATAAAACTAATTTGGTTTAAAATTTGTAGAAATATTTTTATGGCTTCAAGAAAAGTCTTAGGATGTGGTACCAGAAATTGTATACATATGTGTAGAGTTTGGTTTTTGAGCATTCTAAATCAGATTACAGTGATTATTATAAATATAATGGTGGTCATTTCCTATACATTTCATTATATGTTAATGATATGTTATTCATTGGTAAAGGGAAAGTTGTAATTATATAACTGAAGTTTTATCTTACTGCTAGATTTGAATGCAAAGACCTTGGTGTAGCTAAGCACATTCTTGGGATGGAAATTGAAAGAGATGGAGTAAAAAAAATGCTATGGCTAGGCCATAGTAAGTATATGAACTTAGTTTTACAAAGGTTCAACATGCGGGATTGTAGGCCATTATGTGTTCCTTTTATAGTTGGAACAAAATTATCTATTTTAGATTATCTTACATCTCCTTCAGAGATGGAAGACATGAGTAGAGTACCTTACCAGAGTGTAGTTGGAAGTTTGATATATACTATGCTCTATACTAGACCAGACTTTTCCTGAGAAGTGAGAGTTCTTTCTAGATATATGTCTAATCCTAGTAGATTTCATTAGGATGTAGTTAAAAGAGTCTTAAAATATTTGAAGGGTACCTCAAAATATTCTTTGTGTTATCATGGTAATATGATGGGAGATAAAATTCCCATTGATATTCATCATTATGTGGATGAAGATTGGCCAGGTGATATTGATAGAAAAAGATCCATCAGTTCTTATGTGTTTACATTATTTGGTGGTAATATTAGTTGGATGAGTAAGCAACAGGATGTGGTTGCTTTGTCCACTACTAAAATAGAGTATATGGCAGCTACTTATGCTTGTAAAGAAGTTGTTTGGCTTAAGAGACTATGCTCTGACATTGGAATAAAACAAGGAGTGGTAACAATCTGTTGTGACAGCTAGAGTGCGATCTACCTAGCGAAGAACTCAACTTTTCATGCCAAAACCAAGAACATTAATGTTCAGTATCATTTTTTCAAAGATATGGTTGAGGATGGCAAGGTGATGTTAGTTAAGGTAGAGACTTTGATGAACGGTGTAGATTCTTTAACAAAGGTTGTGAGTATAGAGAATTTCATATGGTGTTCGAATTCTATAGGCCTCATGACCCACATAAATTAAATGATGGTGTAGATAATCTCTTTTCTCTTTCTTGCAAGGTGTTTGACAATTGGGAGATTGTTGGGAAAATGTCACTCAACCTTGCATTTATATGTGGCAACTATTTTTAGTAAGTCATTCATTTGATCACAAAAATTTTCCAATTTATTTTTTGGAAGTTCATTTTGGATATATAAGCATGTTGATAAAGTTTCATGGCAAGATCATGTCCATTTTTTAAGATATTAAGTTTTTGGTTTTTTGACAGGGTCATACGAAAACTTCAAACTCAATTTTGAAGGCCTTAGAGGCTCTAAAAAGGGGTCAAACTTTTCCCAGGATAGCATTTTTCCATGTTAGCTATAGAGATCTTTGTGGCATTTCCAAAATCGGGTTATAATAGCCAATCGGGTACATGGTTCACAAGTTATGGTCTCCAGAAATTGGGTGTCCTAAAATAGGAAATGTAAAAATGCATCAAACATGTAAATAAGTTGTAAAAGGGAGTTACATGTGTTGGTGTATGTATTGACACATCATAGGGCATGTTTTATTAGAGATAATATGGGCGCCTCTTTTTGGGGTGGTTTTGGCCGATGGTTTTGTAATATTGTTTGGTGGTTTCTTGTATTGTATCTCCTATATAGTATGTGCGTGAGATGGAGGTTTTGTGTAAGAGCCTTATATATTTCTAAATACCTCTAGATCTCTGATTGGTAGTACTCCTGAAATAAGCTTTCTCTGCAATATTGTAATTTTCTTTTTATTGTTGAACAATATATTGGGTTGCTTTTGGAGTATGGGGGTTTTTCTCCTGAAAGGGCTTTCCCCACATAAATATTTATGTTTTAGTATGAATGTTATTTATCCTTATGTTTTTTTGTTAAGTTTATGTAACTGTGAAAATGATCTGAAATTGCTTTTACATTATTCTCACTTTAGGGTTAGTGTAGGAAGTTGTCCCACTACTCAACTTTCTTACAATTCACCACTATCCACTTGTCATTTTTTATATTATTTAATGTCTTATCATTGATTACATTAATGATGGTCACTGTTTTGATTGGATTTTACTATCATACCCTTTAGTATTTGATTATGAGAATAAGAAACCAAATTCACTCACAACATAGAGTTTACTTGAAAATTTAGGAGACCATGTAGCTAGACAAATCATTTTTCATCTTCTTGTAGATTCAATCATTTATTTTTGGTTCATTGAAACTCTCACTATTTTTGATGTCCTTGTTTCTCACATCTGATTGAGAGTTTGTTTTTTGTTCACTTCTTTTGCAGCAGCATCATGTCCTCTTCATTTGACTGATGATCACTTTTATTTTTGATGATAAAATGATAATGATCTCTCTATCTATACAAGTATTTTAAACCACTATCCTACACTTAACTTTTCCAATTAATGTACTTAGCATGTGTACCTTTTTTTTCAACTTCTAAGTGATATTTTCTCCTTATCTTGTAATATTTAATCTTTAATAGGTGGTTTATTCCTTGGATATGCTATCATCATCACATTTTCTACATACTTTCCATTTTATACTTTCAAAATATGCATCAAGACAATATGGCATATGGCTGCTCCTTTTCATGATTTGGTGTCCTGATTAAGTAAAACCAAGTTTTACAAGGACCTAAAAACTTTAAATAGAGTTAAACAAATATTCAGAGAAAGTACAGCAACAACTGTGTTGAGGCACCAAACAAGACAACCGACAAAAAAAAGCCAGCAGATAGACTAGCTAGCAATAGTCCCAAAGATAAACATAATAAACAGGGATAGCACAAAAAGGGGAAGGCCCAGGAAAAGATAGCTACATGTCATCAACCATATCCTGGGCCTAAATCACCATAACCTGCATTTGATTGATAGTATTTTTGAGGTCACCTTTGTCCTTGTCTTTTTCCTCCCTTGGGCTTGCCTTTTTGGTGCTAACCCTAGTGTGGTTTCTCAGGCCAGCCAGATCCTTGACATCCTAGCTATTCTTATCACCAGTATCCTGCTCCAACTTCTCCATTAAGCTCTTGGCCTTCCCTGTATAAGCTTTTAGACTCTTTAGAGATTGATCCCCAATCTTACGAATTATCCTCCAGCTTGTCCACCTTGGTTTTCAGGTTCTTTATCTGCCTTACACTGTCATCTTCAGTAGCTTTGTCCTTACACTGTCATTTTCATGATTTGGTGTCATTTTCCTTATTTAATTGAATATAAAATGTTCATCCAACTTTATCTCATTAAAATATGGTTTAATCCAATATATTACTATCTTTTGAGATCATTGTCCTTGGAAAAAAGGCACCACTATCTGACATTAGGAATGAGGGGGTTTATGCTAGACTACCACTTCCTGACTGATTACAATGTCATGGGTCTTTTTAATGACCAAATTTGTTAATTTCTCTTGTAGTTGTCCATGGAATTGATCTTTAATGCATCATGTTCTCTTTGCTACATTGTTTTAATATTACATTTGGTAATCTCCATTATTGATACCCCAAATCATATCATGTGTTATTATTGATTGTACTACCATCAATATGCATCTGCATTATCTTTTGTGTACTTTATCACACTTTCTAAGTAGGACTTGATTGTTTCTTTTCATTGTATAATATTAGATTTCTATCATGCAGATGTAAGAATGTTCTTATAATAGTTGTCCTTTCTTTTCATATTGTTCCTTATCATCATGTAGTTGAAAATGAACACTTTATTATTTATTTATTTTTCATTGCAATATTTTTTTATTTGTCGGCATGCTGGGCTCAACCCTTGTGGGAGCCCACTTGATCCCACATGTTGAATAATAACAATTATGTACATGTAGACACCCAAAAATGGTTCGAGCCTGCTAGTCTACGTGTTTTAACATTTTTAGCATTACAATTGAAACATTGGTTTGTAACCTAATTATTCATCTATGTTGTGCATATGATCTTTATTATATGAAAAATTTGTGTTTTTTGTCGATGATTGAATATTGCATTATTGTTCAATTATTTACTAATATTTCTACTCTCTTTGTCAAATTGATCATCTTCCCATTTAATTCTGATCAACCCTAAACTGATCCTATTCTATCCTAAACCATATCAAATCATCCTGAATCAATTCAAATCTATTCTATTCTATTCCTAATCATTTTCAGAATTGTTTGGACTCATTCCAACAATTCTGGGGCATTTTCCAAGATCATCGATGCCTAATTAACTCAATTTTCAAATCGATCAAACCTTTTTCTAAATTCAATCAATCTTGTCATAATTCTAGGAGCATTTTCCAAGTTCATCGATGCTTTGTATCCCTTTTAATAGCTATTTGATAACATTGTTAAAGTTCATCGATATTATCATTATCAATCTATTATTATCAATTCAATAGTCTTGTCAAAGTTCATCAATGCTATTTCTGATCATTATTATTTTAGGAACATTTTCCAAGTTCATCAATGTTTCCCCATTCCTATTTCAAATCCTATGGAATCATCAAAGTTCATTGATGTTATTCAATCATTTTCAGACATCATTATTTAGGTGCATTGTCAAAGTTCATCAATGCCACGAACCTATCCTAATTCTATCAATATTATCAAAATTAATTCAATTGTACATTAATACCTTCAATTTGATCAATAATTCACTAATCTATCCTCTTGGGATGAATAACCTAAGTTTTGTCCCTATTCTTCATGAATAAATCATATTTATTCATTCTTATCCTAAGTCTTCACAATTAATTAATTTTTAATTAATTAATTGGCTAATTCTAATTTATGGGATTTTATAATTTCATAAATGCTAATTTTGATTTGTGAGGAATATTGATTTATTTATTTAATTAAATCCTCCCAATCCCACCTAATTTGGCATATCTCTTGATTGTGATTCACATCCCTATTAAGGTGCTTCATGATATCTTCAATATCTCCATTCAATTTCACGCTAATCATGCTTCCAATTTCCTACCTTCTTTTCCCTCCATTGTGCATTGAATTTATGCATTCAAATTCACCTAATTGCTTCTCATTTTCTATAAATTGAGATGCATTCCTCTCATTCAAGTTTTAACCATGATCTCCTAGTATTCTTGTTATCAATTTGTGCTTTCAAATTCTTTGTGCAATTGTGTTATTGTCAAAGAGAAACATCAAATATACTCTATGGAGAAGAAAGGAGAGCATTTGAGCATCACTTGAAGGGAGTTCTTATGTTTTCATTATATATTATTTGTGAATTCCTTTATCAATGGCTCTCATATTAGATTAGATAGGTTAGCATACTGTTTATGGTTGTTGGTTACCTAGATATGCTTCTTATTCCTTTTTTTGGTCTTACAGTACCTATTCCTGCACATGAAGAAAATGAGTTAGATAAAAAGAATGGATCTCCAGTTTTGATATTGGTGTTGGCTATTCTACTTCTCTAATGTTCATATGATTTGGTAGCTGATTTTGTGTTATATGAGGGCATATTTTATGTTTTTAGGTAGATTATATGGTGAGGATAAACATGTTGAGCTCTAACAAAATATTTTCAATCTCTTGCAAGTACACTCAGAGTAGCAGAGTGAGAGGGACTAAGGAAAGTGACAATGTGGAAAGACAAAGAATATATCATGTCTTCTTTAGTTGTGCAATCAAAGGAAATGAGGAATTCTTTTCGTAACCCTTCCATGTACTTTATTTAAAAATGTACAATCTTTCCTTTTATAGAACTTGATGAGCTATGCCCATGATTTTTGTGGGGTCTTTTAGTTTTTTGTCTTTTCAATGAAATAATGCTTACAATCATGATCAATTTTATATATCTCTTTTAGCAGAAAGATGAGACAATTTATGAAACATTATGAGGTATCTGAGAAGCATTTTAATTTGTCTCTTTATTTTCTATAAAACATCTGAATGGAAAACTGAATGCTTTTACATTAATGAGAACACATTACATCATGAAACTGATTTTTTTTATAAACTCCTATACATGCAGTGGTTTAAGAAAGACAAAAATGAATTGAAAATTTCACCTTAAAGTATGGTAAGGGGTCCTAAGGGTTCCTAGGATACATTAATATATTTTATGACCCCTTATGACCCCTTAGGACCCCTTACCATACATTAAAGTATAATAAGGGGTCCTAAGGGGTTGAAAGGGGTCCTCTAATGCATTAATGTATTTGAGGGCCTATTAAGACCCCTTAGGACCCCTTACCATACATTAATGCATTATAAGGGGTTGTAAGGTGTCCAAAGATACATTAAATGTATCCCTGAACCCCTTACAACCCCTTACCATGCATTAATGTATGGTAAGGGGTCCTAAGGGGTCTTAAGAGGCCCTCAAATACATTAATGTATCTAAGGACCCCCTTAGGACCCCTTACCATACATTAAAGTATGGTAAGGGGTCCTAAGGGGTCAAAAGGGATCCTGAGGGGTCTTAGGATATATTAATGTATCCTAGGAACCCTTAATACCCCTTAGCACCCCTTACCATCCATTAAAGTATGGTAAGGGTTCCTAAGGAATCAAAAGGGGTCTTTAGATACATTAATGTATCTAAGGACCCCTTACCATACATAAATGCATGGTAAGGGGTAATAATGGATTGAAAGGGGTCCTAAGGACCCCTTAAGACCTCTTAGGACCCTTTACCATACATTAATGTATGGTAAGGGGTTGTAAGGGGTGGTAAGGGGTCCTATGGGGTCCAAGGATACATTTAATGTATCCTTGGACCCCTTAGGACCCCTACGACCCCTTAGGACCTGTTACCATAATTTAATGTATGGTAAGGGTTTGAAAGGGGTCATAAGGGGCCCTTGGGTACATTAATGTATCCTAGCACCCCTTACAATCCCTTACGACACCTATACCTCTTACAATACATAGGTCTATGGTAAGAAGTGGGTCGTAAGGGGTCTTAAGAGGTCAGATACATTAATGTATTCTAGGATCCCTTTCAACCCCTTTGTACCCCTTACCATACATTAAAGTATGGAAAGGGGTCCTAAGGGGTCTTAAGAGATCCTAGAACATGTTAATGTGTCCTAGGACCCCTTATGACCTCTTATGACCATAAATAAATTTATTTCTTCCACCTTTTTTATCTCCTCGATGTGGTGGAGACATTTTTGTTTCAATCCAATGCACCCATGAAGGAAAATGTGCCCCAAGAATGGCGTGCACTTTTCTAAAAGTGAAAACCACCCCTTTGTTTGCGGCTCAAATGAAAATTTGGGCAAGTTTAATTTTTTTTTTTGTTTTAATAAAATTTTCAAATAGGGTGCATGTCATATAGGGCACACACCCTATGGCTTGCAATGCCCTAGCCAAAGGCTTGGGCATGCCAAGAAATAGGGTGTGTGCCCTATCATTTTTTGGTGGACCAAGATAATAAGTGACATCTTTTTGGTCCACCATCTTTAAGCACTTACCCAGGATGTTGGTAACTGTGCTTTAAATTGTTGTTTCATTTTCAATTATTCATCTCTCTTTTGTTTATATGATCAGTTATAAATTATTTTCTTGTATGTTGATGACATGTTATTTATTGGTAACAACAAGATGATTATTAGAGAGCTCAAAACTTAGTTTTCTAGCACATTTGATATGAAGGACTTTGGAAATTAGCATGGATCGAGTACACAAAAATATTTGGTAAAGTCAAAGTAAGTATGTTGACACCATTTTGCAGAGATTTAAAATACAGGATTGTAAGCCAGTGATTATTCCATTTCAAGTTGGTACTAAGTTGATTTTAGACAAGTGTCTTAAATATGATGATGATATTGAATGGATGTCTAATATTTCTTATACTACTAACATTTCTAGTTAATGTATGTAATGGTTTGTATTAAACTAGATATAGACCAAGTAGTGGGAGTCTAAGTATGTTTATATCTAACCTTGGTAAAGAGAATTGGACTTTTGTTAAAATGGTTTTAAGATATTTGCAAGGTAATTTTGGTTACTATTTGGTTTATCAGGGTATTGATGATGTGGATAAGTAATTGGAAAAATGATTTTGTTGATGTAGATTGGGTAGGTGACTTGGATAGTTAGAGGTCCACAAGTGGTTATGTTTTTACTTTGTTTGGAGGTACAGTGAGTTGGATGAGTAAAAGAAAACCTAGAGTTTCATTTTCAACCACTAAAGTGGAGTATATGGTTGTTAAACATGCCTCTGAGGAGGAATTTTGGTTACAAAGACTTGTTATTGGTATTGGTTTTGATTGCAGGATGGTGAGAATTATATGTGAAAATCACAGTGTCATATGTTTGGCCAAAAATCCTATGTATCATGATCATACTAAACATTTTTATGTTTAGTATCGCTTTGTGTGAGAAATAGTTGAAAGTGGACAACTCTTGATTGAAAAATTTAACACTTTGGATAATGTTGTAGATTCTCTCATGAGCCAATGAGCACAGATAAGTTCTCTTGGTGCAGGAAGTCCATGGGCATTGACCATTGTACTTGATTTGTATTGGATAGTTCTATGGGTTAATTTATAATGTATGATGCCAAGTGGGAGAATGTTATATTTAGGTTCCATCAACCTTGTAAATCCTTTAATTATTAGCTTCCTAATATCTTTTGTAATTTACCCATAAGAGGTTCAATTGTTTAACCAACGGTGGTGAAAGAGACCATGTAAAGGCATAGTTACTTTTATTGTTTGTCATTTAGGAAAAAGAAAAAATAGTTAGGTGTCCCCTCTTGGAATCCTCTATTTTAAGGTGTTTGGACACTTTTTAGGGGTGTTAGAATGTGATTTTTATGCTATCATTTTTTTATCACCAATGGTTGTCATTGATGTCAATATATCCTATGCTTTGATATGGATTGGATGTTTTGGTGATCCAACAGATTGTGCTCTGGATGATGTGTTGTAGAGATTTATCTTTAGTTGTGTCATTTTTGGTCCCATTTATCTTGCAACATATTGTGGTTCACTCATTTTGGTCCGGTCCTATCTGGATAATGGTCATTTTGCCTTGGATCAATTATTTTTGTTATAATGTATAGTTTCTATCTGTTGGTTTCGAAGGTCTCAGTGTTGGTGTAGTGTGTTTATTGTGAGTGAGGCATGTTGTATTGAGTGAGGTGGTCCACATATCATTCCTTACCACTATGGGAATGCTTTTCTGTGACCTATTTCAAATTGAATTAGGTCAACCTAGTTTTTGGCATGACATGGTATAAGAGAGCGATGATTATATTTATTTTGATATACTTGTATTCAAGTAATATGTGAAGTGAATATGAATCTGACAATAGAAGATACATGAATTGATGAATATGTGAGTTGGTGAAACCGATAGCTAACTCTTATATTATTTTGTTTTTTTGATTACTAGTGACAACGATTTCAATGGTGGATTCATTTTTATTTCTTATGTTATGGAAGTGAGACTATTTGTACTTGGAGTGAAATTATTTGTATTGGTGATGAGCTTGTTTGTACCTGTAGTGAGCCTCACCTTTAATGAGAAAACCGATAGTGAGCCCTTGTAAAAATTACCTTAACCATTGTCACCTTAATCGGTGTTCTTTTCATGTGAATTATTTTCTCTATGGTTTTTCCCATCTTGGGTTTCCACGTAAATTTTGGTGTTCATGGTGTTTATTTGTTGTGCCTTCATGTTTATATTTGTTATAATTTTCTGATTGCTTTAAGTATTTACTGGTTTAATAAAGTTTGTAAATTTTATTTTGAGAATAAATTATTCACCCCCCTCTCCCCCTCATTTATTTTTCCTATTCAACAATGGTTTTTAAGAACATTTATGGTAGTTGTGACAACTATCATAAGATTCTGTGACAACACGTATGATGATTTATGACACATTCTTTACACAGATGGACATGCATGAGAGATGCCTTATGACAGCTATAAGATCATCTGTAAGAGGATATTTTTGGGGTTGGGCATGATGTTTTTCTAGGTAGTTTTTATTTAATGTTTTTTTATGATACCACAATGGTATTCATCCTCACAAATTCCTATATATTGGGGCCTTGAGCTAGAGTTATTCATTCAATCTTGTTTAGCTTCCACGGTAATGGGTACTATCATATTTCTATAGAGATCTATAGAGAAGTATATTATTGTTGTATTCTTCATTATATTAGTAATATACTTTCCTCTCTTTCTATGGTGTATTTTTTCCCGAAAGGGTTTCTCCATGTAAATCTGGTGTGTTTTATGTGCAATGGTTTCCTAGTTCTTATTTTGATTTTGCAATCACTTTATTAAGGGTTAAGCTTTGGTTTCAAATTTTCATTAATATTGAATTTAAGTTCATATTTCAAGCTCTCTTCACCTTTGTTTACAACATTAAATAGGTTAAATTAATTATCTATCAAGATTAAATTTATTAAATGACTTTATATATGTTATATTCATGAATTGATGTATTAATTGACCTTATATTGTACATTAAATTTGATTAATTAACAATACAAATGTAAAATTGATTCATTTATGTATTAATTATAATCTAGATATTTAAACATACAAACAAATCTAATTTGGATATAAACATTATCAAATAAACATCACATAATATATGGACATATCACATAAACAACACATTAATAAACATGTATCTTGATGTCAAGCATAAACATGTCAAATCATATAATATGTCTAGGTGTTTAGTATAAATATATGTCAAATCATAAACACGTCAAACATAAATAATCAAATGTACAATGTCCCATACCATCAGAGATGGAAATATAAGTAAACACGGACCTATGAAAGCCTATATAAAAGCAAAGACATGTCGAGATGTATGTAATCTGAGAGTCCTAAGTTAGGTCATCATGATGCATAAAAATAAAGAAAACGTCTAAAAGAGTGTCTTGCTCCAATGTATGTGTTACAACTAACCCCTAAAAAATTAGTAGAACACTTGGTTAAATATAAATATAGTCTTATAGTTTTTCAAGTAAAATGAACATTGTAAATGTACATGCACATTCATATATAAATATATAAATACATGTGTAAGCATTTTAAACTCATATATCCACTTGAAGATGTGGTATTGACTGAATCTTGCATATGCATGTGGTCTGACCCTAGGATGGGTGTAATGTGAGTTAACTATGCCTAAAAAACTATATATACCCATGATGACTACAAATAGTTGAACTGTACAATTTAAACTAAAAGTTAAATAAATGATTATGTTAAATTTAATCAAATTAAATACTTGGGCATCAGGTGCAAGTGGATCATCCACTAGCATTGAATATCTCACATCACTTGCATCATGCATGACATACTTGGCCCTAATACTTTCTAGCAATGATGTGTAGTGAGCTATTCATCTCAAAGGGGGGTGTAGAGTTTGTGTATAGTAGCATATTCATATACCCAATTTGGATAAATCTCTCTCTCTCTCTCTCTCTCTCTCTCTCTCTCTCTCTCTCTCTCTCTNATATATCTCTCTCTCTCTCTCTCTCTCTCTCTCTCTCTCTCTCTCTCTCTCTCTAATTTAAAATGGGTAAGAAATGAAAGAAATAATTGGATTTTCTTTTTTGTGTGTGTCCTTCAAGTTGATTATTTTTGCATGGAATTGTCATCACTTGATCTTCTTTTCTTTGTTGTATTTTGACTTGTTTGGGGATGTTGAAGAGGTTTTTGTATCTATGAAAAGATGAGTCTACTATTATATTTTGGGATTGTTAATTTTATATGGTAATGCTAAGATGTATGAAAGTAGGTAAATGTGATTTTATGTGTTTCCAAAACTAAATATTAGGTGATTTAAATAGCTTATAAATTTTAAAAAAAATCCTTCTCTATGTTTGAATAAAGGTAGCTAAATGATTTAACTTTCCAAGATCTAAGAACTATATTGTTGGTGATTTTATATTTTCTAGTTGATGCGAGAATATTATTTACAAAAGAGGGTGATTCATTTTTGTAAGTAGGTAAGAAGTACAATCTCTTCATTTCTCTATTCACCACCCTCCTCTGAAACCATGTTCTGTCTCAAATCACTTTGTTTCATTTTGATCAAGAAAATTTTGAATTCATTGGATTTGATAGAATCATCATCCTTCATGAATTCATCAGACATCATAACTCTCTCATTGAGTTCTATGGAAAGGGCCATTTCATTTTCCCATTTCTCTTCATATTGATTGATTCCCCTTAGTTGTGCTTTGATCTTTCTAAAATATGTGCCCCGTTATGTGACCACATCTCTTGCTAGATCTCTCTTCACAACTTCTATTGTTTCTTCAATCTTTTTCTACTTTTACGGTGGTTTTTTGGTGGACACTGCATCATCACCACTCTCCACATCTTCTTCCATTTATTCTAAGGATCTCTTGCCATGCAAGGCCTGTGTACCTTGAGATTCTTGTTGTTGGGCAACCTCACTATGAAACTGTGGTACTTGTGGCATTAAGGTCTCATATAGACCAAGCATCTTCTCAATTCTATAGGAATATGGAGGATCAAGGTATAAACCATAGAAGGTAGGACTTAATTCTTTCTATTTTTCCTCTTCTCTCATTAGGTCCTTCCACTTTCTTCTCCTTTCTTGGACTTGACTCTTCTCTAGCAAGTTTATGACCACATCTTCATCATCAAGAGGCTCATGATCTCTTATTGTAGCCTAGGGAGCCATGTTTTTCAATGTTGTCTTAAGGAAACCATCTAAATCACAAAACCTAGAAACAATATTAACCAATCTGAATTGCTTTAGAAAAACATTAACCTCATCAAAGGCCTTCTTACCAATTGAGAAATAGATCACTTCCCAAAGCCTAGGGGAAAATGTACCTTTTCATGTCCCTCTAAATACTCCTTATCCACTATGGTTAACTTCTAGATGAATTCCATGAAAGTAATTCTGATAGGAAAAAACATATGTAAAACATTTGGGGGCTGAGAACACCCGTAGACCCTGATGATAGTGAAGTTTTCAAATAAAATGAAATCTCCCCAACTGTGGGTAATTGGTCACTTTGGGAAATACTTCTAGGGTCTCAAAATCTTCTTCACATCAATGGATAACCTCTCCCTGTCAAGCCCTAGCATGTCCAATATTGGAGTAACAATCTAATTTTTAAAGAAAATAAAGAAGGATTGATAAGATTTATTGTCTCATACTTGAGTCCACCTTTGTAAAGGCATTTCTACTATGGACTCTTCTTTAAAAAAATCCAACTCCTTATCCAAAAATTAATCATTGTAGAACATAATTGAAAACATTAATATTGAATAGTGCTTGAAAGTAGGAATAGGAGCACCACCTTGAATTTCCACCAGGGCATTGTGTATACACATAACCACATAACCAACATAATCATAATTTGTATTCACCTTTGGGTGTTGGATATCCATTTCCATCATCACCAAATCTACTATCAATGTCATATCTCTATCAAATCCCAGAATTCTACTCAACCCATAGATGGTACATTTCATATAATAATGGAGAAAGGAAATATAAAATAGTGGTTTTAAATTTTTAGGAATCTTGACCAACCTCCCATCTACCCTAGGCATGTATCTAGGCATTTCATGCCTCTTGATCACTTTGTCACACCTTTCATAGTCACTTGTTATCTGTTCCAAATCAATTTTTGTACATATGACACCATAAGTCTTAAAGGCCTCTACAAAACTACGTCTGTCCATGGAAACTAGGGTAGTTTTGTTTGTCCTCCTAATCACCCTAGACACAAGACAATACTACCTTGCCAACTCCTTTATCAAATAGACATTAGAAAAGACATCAGGCACAATTAGCTTTCCATGTTCAAATTCCATGGGTTACTCATTAGAACTAGCTTAACCCTATTATTCTAGAAGTAGTAGAAAAAGAATTACCAAAATAATTTAGAGTGACTAGATTTCTACATTGGCACCATGACACCTTCCATTCCATCAAATCCGTACTCATAGAGCTATAAGTTGTTGGCAAGTGATGTTTTTGGTATGATATGAGACACTTAATTGTTGTCATTTATGGAAACACAACTGATAGTATGATCGAATTAAGAACTATTTAGGAGATTCAGTTTTGAAATTGAATAAGTATAGAAACATAAATACAGAGTATAACATCATTGTTTTGGACACCAAAGATTGTGTATGATGTTTTATGACTAGATAGATCAGAGAAAGATACTATGATGTATGTATGACCTAAATTTTAGATTGATTTGGTTTTGGTGATGATTATAGAGAATTAGAGAGATTTGAAGACATGAAAAGACAACAAAATAGTGTAACAGAGAAGATGAACAGTTGCAATGATTAAGGGAGCATGAGATGGAATCCAAGCATGCTAAGTTGTATTGGTATTGTGAATTACCTATACTTTGGTAATACAAGAGCATCGACATTATATTTACTTTTTGGATAAGTATTTATTTTGTTTTGTATTGTAATTGGAAGCCGACCAAAGGATGTAATGCATAGATATAAGAAGAACATTTTGTAAAGTGAACAAGTATGGTATATGGATATGTGTGATGGCAGATAAGAGATTAGAGATTGAGAGATATTAAGAGCTACAACTGGAACTATCTAAGCATTGGAGATGCTTGTTTTTGTTCATTTATGAGAATACTTTTCTGGAATATTGATTGTAAGAGTTGTAAGCTCATTATACCCCTAACCGGGTGTTGTATACCTTTAACAGGGTTGTTATTCCTTTACCAAGGATATGTAATATGTAATATTCAACTGCTAACAGGGCTAGGTCTCCTAACATGGACACTATAATTTAGTGCATGCTTGTGGGTACCATCCCCACTAGGGTTTTCTCTTGGCTAGGGTTTCCTCAACAACAAATAATGGTGTAATGAGTTGTGTATTATTTGCTTCTATTATTTTTATTTCAGCAGTCATATGGTTTATATGGAAATGGTTTAAGTTTAATTTAAAGTGTTGTAATACTGATTCACCCCCCCCCCCTCTTAGTATTACTTAATCCTAACAATTTGTATCAGAGTTGTTGGCCCTTGAAAATAAAGTTTAAAAACTTAAGGGATATCAAGATGGATTATGTAAGTTTGAAAGAGAACTTTGAAGCAAAACTTTAAGACCTTGATAAAGCAAAAGTAGAGAATGGTGACTTGAGATTCAATTTAAGAAGAGCTGAGGGATTCATTAAGAAATTGAAAGATCAGCTTGAAATTTCTAGAAATTAGAGACAGGATCTTATGGTTCAGATAAAAAAGGATTCAGACAATGATAATTCAGATCAGATAAAGAAACTTGAACAAGAGAATGATACCTTGAAGCTTGATCATGTAACAATGGCTAAAGAGATTCAACAAGAAAATATTTCTAAAGACAAGATTGAATAATATTTGAAGGATGCTAATATTCTGATGGGACAAATGAACACTGGGCTTGACCACTACAAGAACAAGTATCTAGAATTGGAGAAATATAATTAAATCATTAAAGGTGAACTTTTTGAGACAAAGAAACATATTGAGAGACTTCACATGAGTAGTGAATTGATTGATGAAAAAAGAGATAGATAGAAACCTAAAGGAGATATGGGTGGTGTTGGCTTCAACCAAGGTGAATGTTCTAAGACTCAAGAAGAAAAACCTGATGTGAAGACTGATGGAGAAAAACTTGTTCTTGAAGAACCTAAAGAATAGATCAGACCTTTTAGAGGTAGATGTTTTGGTTGTAACAAGTTTGGACACATGAAGAGAGATTGTAGAGGTAAGGCCCCTTTCAAACCTTTTTCTAGTTATTGTTTTAATTGTAATGCATATGGGCACAAGAAAGCAGAATGCAGGAAACCTGATCAATCTAGATACAGACAAGATAACATTAGAGGAGAATTAGCAGTTAAACCCACATGCTACAAGTGTAATAACCTTGTGCACATTGCAAGGTACTATAAGTTGCAAGTAAATTAGAACAGACCTCTTATATGCTACAAATGCAACAATCTAGGGCATATAGCAAAGTTTTTCAGGTACAATAGAGATGACAACAGAAGAGTACCACCTCCTATCAATACAAAGAGGAATGACAGTGATACTGGTAAGAGTCTTGCAGAGTAAAAAAATGAATTTGATAATTGTTTCAAGAAAGAAGAAGATAACATCAGTGGTATGGTGTGGAAATTCAAAGAGTCAAGTGATATTTTGGTTCAGGGAGAGACAGTAGATGTTACTAAATATTTTCCTGATGCTAAGAGTATTACATAGACCTAAATAGTCAATCATGGCCTTAGGGGGAGCATTGGATGAAGACACCTAATCATATCCGGCCCCTAATTATGAGGAGTAAGCTCAAGAGAGATTGGTTATGATATATGCATACATTGTGGAACTTATATCTATGAGTGCAACATCAGATGATTCATATTCTATGATCGCGAGATTTCTGATTGAATGGACAATGTACAAAGTAAAGTTTATTGGGTAATGTGCATTTCTTACTTAGCGATGAATAAAAGACATCTGAAATTCTTATTTCTTCACCATTTGAAGAGCAGCGGCCAAGGAGAGAAGAGATTAGAGAGTATCAGACTACTAAGCAGCTACATTACGTGACCAATCAAAGTAGAAATTTAGAATTCAATGTATTTAAGGTATTTACACTATCTACTTGAACAAAAGTTATGGATGCACCATTTATTTATGATGTTTTAGATTGACCTAGATATAAATTCAATAAACATTCATTTAATTCTTTTGAAGATGACCCTGAAGGAACATTTTCCCAAACGCCACATGATGTCTTGCAAACAGAGGATATTAGGGCATATATCCATTGCAAATATGAAACATTGGGAGATGATGAGATTACTACAGAATTGGAAGATATGCTAGGTTATGATGGTAAAATGAAGGATGAATTCAAACACATATACAACCTGAGCATCATGAAAATATTAGAATTGTATGACTTTAGTGAAGAAGAATGGATCAAAATTCTACTTAGCAAAGTACATGATCAAATCATCTGGATAGGAGAGAAACCTGTAAAGATCTGTAGTCAGTTGATTCATGATATAAATGGGTTAGACAACACTGGATTTATCCCTGTGGCAGAGAAGCACATAAAGAAAAAAGTTGAAACCCTAACACACTCTAAATGGGACAGGTGAGCTATGACTGTGAATGATATTTTCCTATAGGATGTTAAACTAATTGCAATGATACTTGGATACAAATTTTACTATAGCAGCAAACCAAATTCAGTCTTAGCAGGAGTCATTATGATGGCTTATAGGATGATAAAGGAAAACACTACATTTAATCTATGTGAGGTTTTGGCACAATGATTTTTGGAGAATGTTAAGCTAATCAAGAAGGATAAATCTAAGACCTTTAGATTTGGCTCACTTCTAATTCATATGTATATCCACATTGAGCATAAGTTTCATGGAATGCACCCTAGAGAACGGAGAGAAATCATACCCACTCGTATTCAGATTTCACAAAGCTATAGAAGACAAAACAACACATGGGTAGATGAAGAATTGTTTGGCATGATCACAATTCTTCAGAGGAAAATGAAAGAAAGATTCAGAATTCCTGAAGAGCTAGTTGAGAGATACAAAGATACAATCTTTTTCATGGTTGAAATTGATTATGTAGGTTTTGAGGTAGATGCACCTATAAAAAAATAGCATTACCCTATGGTTTATGAAGTCAGTCCAGAATTTTTAGTTATGTAAATTGAACATGTCTTGGCATCTGAAGTTGATACATATGAGGAGAGATGGGGCACATATGAAGAGAAATCAGCTAAAGTTAGAGAAGAACAAAATAGAGGCTTAAGGAAGAGAAGAGTGGAGAATATAATTGATGATTGTGTAGCTAAGGGGGGTATTACTAAAGAATAGATGAGAGAAGTAAGGAAGAAGATAGCAGTGAGATCTTCTAGGTTGGAAAGTACTTCTACAATAGCCCTTCCACCTCCAGAAATTGAGCAGGTAGAAGTCCACTTTCTACTTTTATTGATGTTACTAAACCCTCACCACCACAGAATACATCACAAGAAGAAAAGATTGCTCCCCAGAGAAACACTAGGCCCACTAAATTGGACTCACCTCCTAAGAAGAAGAGGACTGAATAATTAAAAAAAAAGTTGAGAAAGAGACCACAAGTGGCAGACAAATATAGAAACATGATATAAAGATTCAAGAGAAGAGAGCTATTGAGCAAGGAAATCTTGTTTCAATGAACAAATACTATGACAGGTATGAGGAATCTGGCAAACTAGTAATTGAGGACATAGTGATAAACCATTTACTTCTTTTCAAGAAGAATCTATTAGAGATAGAGGGTAGTATACCTGAGGAATTGTATGGTAAACTGGAGATTAGAAAAGAGATTTCACATATTGAAGATGAGGCTACTATAAATCAAGCTATTGAGGATATGTTTCTAGTAGTTTATGTACAAGAGAGAGAAAGAATATTTAATGAACTCAAACCTTTGTTGAGGACCAAAGTAAGGTTAGTGAAAATTATTGATAGGAAATATGAAGAAGTCATAGAGGAGACTCGGAAGGAATTAGATCAGATACTTATGAGTAATATTCCTGAGAATACTCCACCTCCTACATCTACTATGCCTACACCTATAGGAATTGGATAGATCTCTAATAAAGTTGAATAAAATGTTGAGAAGAGTGAAGTAAGTACTAACATGCAACTAGATTTCTATGTTTTTGGTGTGCCTATGATCCTTGACACTTCACATGATGAGAAAGATCTATTTGAAGGAAATATTGATAATACAGTGGTAGATGAAGTAGAAAAGAAAGAGGAAGAACAGAAAGAGGTAGAGAAGAAAGAAGAATCAGCACAAAATAATGATATGGACACAACAAAAGAAGAAGAGATAAGAGTTCAAGTAAAACCTAAAATTGACACATCTAATATTCTATTCTTGGCAAGTAAGGACATATTTGTAAGCACAAATGTTGATAGCATTGATGAGGATGAACTGATGAGACTATCCTTCATCACATTCACAAAGGAAAAAGAAAGATCTAAGCAAAAAGGAGACAAAAAGACTAAGGTAATTACTAGAGAAATTGATACTATGAATAAACTGCTTCCAATCCCTATTGTTTTTCAAAGTGAAAATGATGTAGAGAATCTGAAAATGGCACTAGATGATTTTGATGTTCACTATGAGTCCTTAGTAAAGATTGTTGAAGAGAAGGCAGAGAAAATTTACTTAGAAAAGTAGTTGAAGGAAGTATGCCAGTTTATTTCATGGGACTTGGGCATTCTAAGATTGGCTATGTCAAAGGCCAAAATTTGTATCACACATAGAAGGATGTTATACAACTATTATATGAACCCTATCAGACACATACAGAATATAGAAGACATTATTGCAAAGGATAGGGCTACTCTGAAAATCATGATGGACAGTTGTGAGACCTCCTCACAATCTATAATGGAGATGGACAGAGATGTAACAAACATTTTGGATAAGTTGAATGTATTGGATATAGAGAAAGGGAGAGTAATGACAAGATTTGGTTTGCTGAAGAGTCTAATCACTCCTAAGCTATCAATTCTTGAAGTACATCTATCTGATATGGAGAAGACTATAGATTCATTGACAAAATCTATGCCCGTGGAGTTAAAAGCAGCAGAGACATCATCCTATTCATTGAATGGACTAATTCATGTTAGTTAGTTATTGGTAGAGTCATGGAATGTAGAAGTGAAGATCTTGGAAGATTACTTTCAAGATATTCTAAAACTGGTGAGCAAGCACTAATTCCTACATTTTTGTAAATTTTGGATACACCTTTGCCATTTTTGTCAAAGGGGGAGATGAGAGAAGAAAAATGAGAAAAGAAGAAAAGAAGAAAATGAATGGAACAATTTTGTATTGGGAAACTTAGTCATTTTTTGACAAGTGTTGTCATCAATGCCAAAGGGAGAGATTTTTTGCAAGTGATGTTTTCGGTATGATATGAGACACTTAATGTTTTTCATTTATGGCAGCACATCTAATAGTATGATTGAGTTAAGAACAATTTAGGAGATTCAATTTTTAAATTGACTAAGTATAGAAACATAAATACATAGTATAACAACATTGTTTTGGACAACAAAGATCGTGTATGATGTTTTATGACTAGCGAGATTAGAGGAAGATACTATGATGTATGTATGACCTACAGTTAAGATCGATTTGGTTTTGGTGATGATTACAAAGATTTAGAGAGATTTGAAGACATGTGAAGACAACTAAACAATGTAACAGAGTAGTTGAATAGTTGTGATGACTAAGGGAGTATGAGATGAAATCCAAGCATGCTAATTTAGATTGGTATTTTGAAATACCTATACTTTGGTAATACAAGAGCGTCAATATTACATTTACTTTTTGGATAAGTATTTTTTTTGTATTGTAATTGGAAGCCGACCAAAGGATGTAATGCATATATAAGAAGAACATTTTGTAAAGTAAAAAAGTATGTTATATGGATGGATATGTGTGATGGAAGATGAGAGATCAAAGATTGACAGATATTGAGAGCTATAACTGGAACTATTTAAGCATTGGAGATGCTTGTTTTTTTTTCATTTATGAGAATACCTTTCTGGAGTATTGATTGTAAGAGTTGTAAGCTCAATGTACCCCTAACCAGGTGTTGTATACCTTTAATAGGGTTATTATTCCTTTAACAAGGAAATGTACTATGTAATATTTAGCTCCTAATAGGGCTAGGTCTCCTAAAAAGGACACTATACTTTAGCACATGCTTGTGGGTACCATACCCACTGGGGTTTTCCCTTGGCCAGGGTTTCCTCGACAAAAAATAATGATGTAATGAGTTGTGTGTTATTTTCTTTTGTTCTTTTCATTTCAAAAATATATGGTTTATGTGGAATTGGTTTAAGTTTAATTTAAAGTGTTGTAATACTAATTCACCCCCCCCTCTTATTATTACTTAATCCTAACAGAAGTTCCTAGTAACAAGTTTGCAAATTCATTCATGTACTTATTTACCACCACCTCTTTTTTACTAGAAGCCTTAGAACCTCCACTTGATGTTGCTTTGCTCATATTTGAAACTTGAAGACAAAAATCCTTGCTAAGTTGATGAACAACTACGAATCAAGATCAAAACACAATCTTTGTTACAATGTTTGAAATCCCTTGGAAGCATAAATCAATTGCACCAAATCTAAACTCAATCATGAAATTTATCACAATCGACCATTGTTAATTCATCATTAATTATCACACATGCAGGAATGGCCTCCAGCGATTAAACTAGTTGGCATTTATTGCTTCTTTGAGTGCTAGTGAAAAACCAAACATATGGATTTTCTATCTGATTATCATTCAAATTTTAAACACCCAGGAGAAAGAGTCCACATGTTACTACTTGATTTCTCAATACTCAATCTTTCTTCAATTTTCACGTCCAGCATGTCAAAAAGTGTCACCTAGACACATGGAAACTAATCACAAGCTCGCAACATAACCCAAGAATTTTTACTTCCTTCACGAGCTAGTGACAATGCTATATGTTCTTCACTTGCGACCTCACTACTCTTTTTTATAAATATTTCAACATCTTGCGAGCTAGCGAGAACTGTTGATCTTCATTAAGCTCTTCACTCACAGCCTCGCTAGAGTATATGGAATATTCTTTCTTTATCAACGAGCATGCAACGACCATTGATCCTCATCGCAAGCTCAAAACTTAGAATTTAACTTGACTCAAACCCTTTCGAGCATGCGATCATTGAATATTTCCAACCCGTTTAACATTTATTTTGACCATTTATTTAACAAATGTCTATATTTAGACCAAGCATAGTTGGTGAATAGAATGAGTTATTTTAGTGTTGACCGAGTTTAGTCGGGTATTGAAGAAGTTCAGTGTTGACTGAGTCACTTGGGCATTTAAGTGATGGTTGAGCATTCAGTGGAAGTCGAATAATAGTGATTTAATTAATTGATTATATGAGGCCGACTGAATTGTGATTTATTATTTAGAAGTATACTCAAGCTGACTTGGCAGGGCTCATCATATATATGAAAGTTCAATTTTGGACTGAATATGTAGTAAGGGCAAGCGCAAGTGGAAGGGAAAAAGAAGAAGTGTGGAATTTTGTGACATGAAGAGTGAAGGCAAAATCAGATAGGATTCTGATTGATCACTTGGAGATGCAATAGAACATCTGATCAGGAAGGATCCAGTTATAATCAGAATAGAGGTCTGAATCAGAAAAGATAGTTTCTCACACATACAGGTCAATTTATTGTTACTTTCTAGAAATTGTAGTAGTGATTTCAAATCTCTTAACAGAGTAGACTTAACAGTCTTTTTATAAATCCTCTCACAAGGTAGCATTTCTATGTTGAAGTGTTTGAAGACCTCTAACAAGGCCACTCCTCATAGGGTGATTAAATCATCTAATAGGGTCACACCTAATAGTGTGTTATTGTAACCTTTAACAGGGTTGGCTCCTAAGATGGCTCACTTCAGAAGAGTGAAAAATAGTAACTAGTTACATTGGTGGCTTTTCCCATATTGGGTTTCCACATTAAATCTTGGTGTCACCTATGTATATGTTATTTTTTTCATGCTTTATGTTTCTGCACTTAATCACTAAAGTATAATTGCATTAGATATTATAAATATTGCTTCAACACCCGAGTTACAAAAGAATATCTTAAATAACCAAGTAATAGTGTTAAAGTATCTAAGACATCTAAGGGATGAAGGATTTGTTTTAAATTAACTGATTCACCCCTCCCCTCTCAGTTACTTATCTCATTTCCAACAATTGGTATCAAATCTTCAAGTGCTTTTAGAGAAGGTTTCAAGACCCAAGCTAAAGACCAGAGATGTCTTACAAAAGGGAGATCCCAAAGCTAAACAAAGACAACTTCCTAGCATGGAAAGAGCTGATGAAGCTACATCTATCTACTATCGGAGATGCTGGTTCATAATTTTTGGAAAGAAAATATGTGGAACCAATAGGGACTATGACTGTGGAACAAATGATGGAACATAATCTTCATAACATAATGATGATTGATATAGCTTCTTCACTCATCTACTCAGAATTTGGTGAAGTCAAGGACTACCCTATAGCCTATGATATCTAGAAGAAATTATAGGACATTCATGGAGGAGATGAAAATGTAAAGAGAGCCAAAGAAGAAAGTCTAAGAGGACAATTTGACCAGATGAAAATGAAATAAGGAGAAGACATGACAAGATACAGTGAAAGAATCAAGAAGATTGTGAGTGTCATTAGAGTTGCAGGTGGAATAATTGAAGATACAACAGTGGTCAACAAGGTACTAAGAACTTTACTTCCTATCTATGCTATTAGTGTTGTGGCTATTCAAGAGATGAGGTGCAATAAGGACATAACTCTAGATACATTAGTGGGAAGGCTTACAATGTTTGAGCTGGACAACTCTAATTACTCTCCTAGCTCTAGCAATCTTGATTCTACATTCAAAGCTAAATTAAAACTTGGTAAAAAGGATAGATACTCAAAAGGGAAGCAGATTGAAAGTGATAGTGATGATGAATCTGATGATGAAGATCTTGAAATCATTCAAGCATTACTTGCAAGAAGAGCTGAAAAAGGAAAATACAAAGGAAAGATACCATTGATTTGTTTTTCATGCAATAAGGTTCGTCACATTGTTGCAAAGTGTCCAAACAAAGAAGACAAAGATGAGAAAAAGTTCAACGAGTTCAAGGATTTCAATAACTACAAAAGCTACAAGGATAAAGGTAAGAAGTCTTGTTATATTGCTAAAGATTCTGATAGTGAAGAAGAAGAAGATGAAATGGTTTACATTGTTAGTAATAACTGAGAGGGGGGGTGAATCAGTGGCCTCAAAAATTTATCCTTTAATCTTTAACCACCAATCAATAAACCTCAGATTATTAAGTCCCTACAAGATGCATGCCATGAAATACTTATAATAATTGACTATCTGTCGGTTTACCTTGTCTGTCCTTATTCTCCTTGATAACTAATAAGCAGTAAAAACTTATTTACCGATACTTAGTAAATATGCAGAGTATACCAATCAATCTAGAAATGCATATGTGAAATGTAAAACAATAAAGTAATAAACCATACACACATAACACATGGATTTTAATGTGGAAACCCTGTTAAGGGAAAAAAAAACCACTGGGACCGGTACCCCAATTTTTCACTCTTCTGAAGTGAGCCCTGTTAGGAGCCAACCCTGTTAAAGGTTACAAACACACTGTTAAGTGTGATCTTGTTAGAGGATTTTATACATAGAGGTTGTCACTTATTATCTGGCATCTATTTTTCTGCCATCCTTGAATCAGCCTCCTTCTTAGACTGTCAATAGGCTTTAGGAAAATCTTGCTGCCATCCTTGAATCAACCTTTTTCTTAGGCTGTCAATAGGCTTTATGCAATTTCAATGCTACTTTCATGAATCAATCTTTTTGGAAATCTGTTAGGATATACCTCAATTATAGAAGATGGTTAAGTCCTGCTCTATTAAGAGACTTGATGCTTCAATGGTTAAAATGAAACATTGTGACCTATTTCTAATGCAACTTGAATTGCAAATTTTTAGATCTATTTAAGTACAATACCTCTCTGATCAATATATCAATTCAATTCTTTGTGCTCCACACTTTCTACTCTGTGATGTTGTGCTTCACTATTCATCAGTGTCTGTAGAATTCCTTAGCTCTCCTTCAGCTTGATTGATCAGGACTATATGAAGTTATCCTTCATTAGTTTCTCTTCAGTATCCTCTTTTCATTCACTCCCCTTCTGTGTATGTGATTGCTTGTGATTGCAGAAATGAATTATGCTTGTCTCTTATATAGACATGATATTCCTTAATTCTTGATTCTTGGCGTGAAAAATAATCCAGCCAATCTGATTTACGGCTTTAACTCCTAATTTATCTCATAGTTATCTTCTTGCCAATTGTATAAATCTTCTTTAAATCAATTACTTAACTGTGGTTCAATAAAAAAAATAAAACAACCAGTTAAGTCTATCCTTAAGCTCTGCCAGCTAGATATTTTGTCATTTTTTGAACTCTTTGTTCTGTCAGTCAATTCTACAATTCATCATCGGTGACAACTGCCAGTTCCATCGGTGTAACTATAGTTAGCTTTGGAATCTCCATCCGTTGGGCATCATTGGATTTTTCTCATCGAGCAACTCTATTTTCAGCTCGTTTGGCATCCTATGATTTTTCTTCGTCGATCAACACTATCTTCTGCTTGTCAGGTATCATTGTGACTTTTTCTTTGCCTTTACTGATGGTGTGCACTCCGTTGGTATTGTCTGTCACTTAGTGAATACTTGAATTTTATGCATTTCTGAAAGCATAATCTTTGTTCCATTGATTCTCTGAAGTCTTTGGCATTATGTACATGACCGTACAAATGATATCAAGTTGACATCACTGACAATACAAACCATTAACTAATTTAATTTCTTGCATTATCTTCAACTTAACATTATCAAACATTCAATCAGTTACATGTCATCAATCTCTCCCTTTGGCATTGATGGAAACATACATATATTATCACACTATACTATTTCTAATACAATATGAAATACATTTGTTGAGATTCATGAAATTACCAAACACTTTGTTTTAATAACTGATAAAAATGCCTGACCGCTAGTAAGCTCTGTGTTAGCTTAGATTTGATTCTTGCAGCTCTCTGTGTTTCTTCTTCTGATGTGTTGTGTTCTTTTCTTGTGTCAGTTTCTCTCTTTTGATTTTTCTTCTTCTTTGATGTCTCTTGTTAGAAACTCTCCCTTTGTATATGATTTCTTCATACAAATTCTCTCCCTTTGGATATGATCTCTCCCTATTTTAAGTAATCTGATAATGAATAATTTCTTGTGATAATATGGATACATTCTCTCCCTTTGACAACAATGCCAAACAAATATCTTACAAGTATCTGACATTTATGTCAAACAATTGGTTTCTTCTATCCATAATATATTCCTTGAATTTCCCTTATCCATTAGCAATACAACAATATGCTCTGGTGCTCGGTTCTGATATATACCTTTCTGTATATACATGTAGCTTTGAAGTTCATCTATTTGCTTGCATCAACATGAATGATATTCTATTAATATATAGGATGATGCAGCCTTCAGTCCTTTACTGACTGGTAGACAAGGGTTTGACCCCTAGTCTCTTTTTCAAGTATTCAAATGTATCCTTGGGCAGTGGCTTGGTGAAGATATCAGCCAATTGTTCTTTTGATTGCACATACTCAAGTATCACCTCTTTTTATTGAACTTTTTCTCTTAAATAATGATACTTGATTGCAATGTGTTTTGTCTTGGAATGCATGATTGGATTCTTGGAAATGTTTATTGCACTGGTATTATCACAATAGATAATCACTAGTTCTGAGATTTTTATATGCATACCTTTTAGCAACTATTTGATCCATGCAATATTTGTGTAGTTTGCAGCAGCAACAACATATTCTTCTTCTATAGTAGACTAAGAGATGCATCCTTGCTTCTTGCTAATCCATGTGACAAGTCTATCACCCATAAAGAATGCTCCTCCAGTTGTGCTCTTCCAGTCATCAAGATTTCCAGCCCAATCAACATCGGTAAACACTTTTAGTTCAAATTTGTCTTCTCTTCTATACCATAAGCCAAATTCCTCAATATGCTTTAGATATCTTAGAATTATTTTCACAGTAGTCATATGTGATTCCCTGGGGTTAGCAGAAAATCTAGCAACAATTCCTACTACATGTGCAATATCTGGTCTAGTGTGTACAACATACATGAGTTTTCCTATCATTGATCTGTACAAAGTCTGATTTACCTCTGTTGACTTGTCTTCCTTTTTTAATTTGCATCCAGTAGCCATCGGTGTTCCAACAAGTTTGGAATCTTCCACCTTGAATATTTTCAGGACCTCTTTGATGTATTTGGACTGTATAATGAAAATACCTTCACTTTGTTGAATGATCTATAGACCAAGAAAGAACTTGATCTCTCCAAACATAGACATCTTAGACTCTTTGCTCATCTCATTAGCAAATGACTTGCATAGCATATCATTTCCTCTGAATATGATGTCATCAACAAATATTTTAGCAATCAAAGTGTTAGCATCAGTATCTTCTTTCAAATAAAGATTACTATTTTCACTAGTCCTTATGAATCCAATACTTAGGAGATAGGAATGAAGTCATTCATACCAGGCTCTGGGAACTTGTTTTAATCCATACAAGGCTTTGTGAAGTATACATACCATGTTCCTTTTGTCTGGATCTACAAACCCTTCTGGTTGTTCAATGTATACCTCTTCTTCAAGTATTCCATTTAGGAATGCTAACTTGACATCCATTTGATATACTTTGAATCCTTTGTATGCAACATAAGCAAGTAGTATTCTTACTCCTTCTATCCTAGCAATGGGTGCAAAGGTTTTTTCATAGTATATACCTTCCTCTTGTGCATACCCATTGCATACTAGTCTTGCTTTGTTCCTTGTGACTTCTCCATTCTCGTTCAACGTGTTCCTGAATATCCATTTTGTACCGATGACATTCTTGTCATCTGGTCTTGGCACAAGTGACTAGGTTTTGTTCTTCTCAATCTGTTCAATCTCATCATTCATAGCACTTATCCATTCTTTATTATTTAGTGCAGTATTGACAGATTTTGGCTCAAACTCACAAATTAAACAATTTGAGTTTAAAGACTTGCTTCTTGTTCTTGTACCAGCTTTCTTATCTCCTATGATCTGGTCCTCTAGATGGTTCCTTCTTACATATATTACAAGTACAGGTACAACTCTTTGTGTATCAGCTTCATCTTCATTACCTTGCACATTATTTTGATTATTATCCTGACTGTCGATAACAACATTTTGACCATCGGTTGCAACATTCTGTTGTTCTGGCATTAAGCATTGTTGCTCGGGTAGAGTTATGGGTTCTTCACAATATACAAACTTGTTGTAGTCTTCTAGTTATTTTGTGCTTTCCAGTTCATTCTTTTCTTCAAATTCATCAATCTTTACATTTGCACTTTCAACTATTTTGTTAGAAGCCTTGATTAGACATTTGAAAGCTTTGCTCTTGGTAGAATACCCCAGAAAAGTACCTTCATCACTTTTGGCGTCAAGGTTTCTATTTCTATAATCCTTTAAGATATAACATTGACTACTAAATATTTTTAAGTAACTTAAATTGGGTTTTTTACCATACCATAGCTCATAAGGTGTCTTCTTTGTGTCTTTCTTCAATTGTACTCTGTTAAGTGCATAAACAGTAGTGTTGACAACTTCCCTCCAGAAGATTTGGGTGATGTCCTTTTCTATCATCAATATTCTTGCACAATCAACTATTGATCTATTCCTTCTCTCAGCAATCCCATTTTGCTGTGGTGTTCTTGGTGTAGAAACTTGTCTTTTTATACCATGCTTATTACATAAATTAGTGAAATCATCTGATATAAATTCTCCTCCTCTATCTGATCTTAAGCATTTTAGATCCTTACCACTTTATTTTTCTACCATAGCCTTATACCACTTAAACATCTTGAATGCTTTAGATTTTTCTTTTAGAAACATGACTGTCATCATTCTAGAGTAATCATCAACAAAGAGAATAAAATATCTATCTCCATAATAA
>MU227529.1:3325244-3365117 GCA_018584345.1 Thuja plicata | reverse complement strand
TTTTTGCACATGATGTTGTCTGGCTTTGTCATCGTCGGTAAGCCTCTTACACTTCTTCTTTTGCTTATTTTCATCATGTTGTCAAAATTCACATGACACAATATTTTGTGCCACAACCATATGTCTTTGTTTCTATTCATTAAGCAAGTGAGATTAGTATCATTCAGATAGAATAAGTTACCTTTGGTTTGTTCACTAGTACCAATCAATTTTTTTGATTCATTGAAGATCTTTACCTTCTTGTTCTCAAATGCTACTTTGTGACCTGAATTATTCAGTTGAGAAACACTCAACAGATTATAATTCAATCCTTTTACCCAATAAGCATTTTCACATTCAATCAGGTTGTTCAACATTATTGTTCCTTTACCTTCAACTAAACAAGGTGTATCATTTCCCATTCTTACTGTACCACCATTATAATATTCAAAAGTATTAAACTTTTCTTTGTCACCGGTCATATGGTGAGTGCAGCCACTATCTATAATATATATATCATTCTTACTAACCTTAGATATGAGTGGAGTTTCTTCATACCTTTCATCTTCATCTGAATCATCCTTCACAACTACAAATACCATCTTGATGTCATCATCAGGTTCGGTGTCAGTATCTTCATCTTTGCAAGCAGCCAGGTAAGTAGCCTTTTTGCCTTTATCCTTGTAGTCTTGGGTATCCTTTCTTTCCAATTGTCGATAACCTCTGTAATCTTTGTTATCACCTTTGTCATATTTCTTCTCAAAAGACCTGTCATTACTTCTGTCATCTTTTCTTCTGTTAGGACATCTTGCAGCAAAGTGTCCAATTTCTTTACAATTAAAGCATACAAGTGGTAACTTGCCTTTGTATTTACCTTTGCCTCTTTTTATTCTTCTAGCCATAAGTGCCTCTATTTCATCTAGATCTTCTTCTTCACTTTCACTTTCACTATCCCTTCTAGATGAATATCTATGATTGGATTTGCTTATTTTCATAGAATACTTAAATGTAGACTCTAAACTTGGTAAGACACTATTGTCAAAGTTATTCATCTCAAATTAAATTAGTCTACCAATTAGGCTATCAAGAGTAACTATATTGTTTTCTACTGCTCTCATATCTTGAATAACAGAAACTCTAATAGCATATACAGGCAATAAGGTTCTTAAGATTTTTCTTACCACTGTTTTCTCTTCAAGTGTACCTCCAACACCTCATATAGCATTGACTACTTTTATTCTTGTGTTGTACTGTGTGATTTTTTCTCCTTCTTTCATTCTAAGACCATCAAACTTTCCTCTAAGGATTTTTGCCTTGGCTCTCAGAACATTCGTATCACCTCCATGTACTCAGTCTGTCCCAAATTTTCTTTGCAGTTGTGCAATCTTTGACATCTTCAAATTTAGCATCAGAGAGAGAGGAAGAAAGCTCTATAACTGTGCATTTATGCTCATGCTTCACTATCAATTGATCTACTGTCAATGGTCCTATAGGAAATACATATTCAGTATCTAAGTATTGAGTAACATCATTACCAATACCTGATAAGTGGAGTCTTATCCTGCTTTGCCATGAAGTAAAGTTGTCTTTGTTTAACTTGGGCACATCTCATATGTTCACCTTGTGATCTTTACTTAGGTCTTGAAACCTTCCTTCTAAGCACAGAAGCTCTGATACTAATTGTTAGTAATAACTAAGAGGGGGGGTGAATCAGTGGCCTCAAAAATTTATCCTTTAATCTTTAACCACCAATCAATGCACCTCAGATTATTAAGTCCCTACAAGATGCATGCCATGAAATACTTATAATAATTGACTATCTTTCGGTTTACCTTGTCTGTCCTTATTCTCCTTAATAACCAATAAGCAGTAAAACTTATTTACCGATACTCAATAAATATGCAAAGTATACCAATCAATCTAGAAAAGCATATGTGAAATGTAATAAACCATACACACATAACACATCGATTTTAACGTGGAAACCTTGTTAAGGGAAAAAACCACTAGGACCGGTACCCCAAATTTTTATTCTTCTGAAGTGAGCCCTGTTAGGAGCCAACCCTGTTAAAGGTTACAAACACACTGTTAAGTGCAACCTTGTTAGAGGATTTTATACATAGAGGTTGTCACTTAGTATCTGGCATCTATTTTTCTACCATCCTTAAATCAGCCTCCTTCTTAGACTGTCAATAGGCTTTAGGCAAATCTTGCTACCATCCTTGAATCAACCTTCTTCTTAGACTGTCAATAGGCTTTATGCAATTTCAATGCTACTTTTATGAATCAACCTTTTTGCCAATCTGTTAGGATATACCTCAATTATAGAAGATGGTTAAGTCCTAATCTGTTAAGAGGCTTGATGCTTCAATGGTTAAACTGAAACATTATGACCTATTTCTAATGCAACTTGAATTACATATTTTCATATCTATTTAAGTACAATACCTCTCTAATCAATATATCAATTCAATTATTTGTGCTCCACACTTTCTTCTCTATGATGTTGTGCTTCACTATTCGTCGGTGTCTACAAAATTCCTTAGCTCTCCTTTAGCTTGATTGATCAGGACTGTATGAAGTTATCCTTCATCAGTTTCTCTTCAACATCCTCTTTTTGTTCACTCCCCTTTCGTGTATGTGATTGCTTGTGATTGTGGAAATGAATTATGCTTGTCTCTTATATAGACATGATATTCCTTAATTCTTGATTCTTGATTCTTGATTATTGGTGTGAAAAACAATCCAGCCAATCTAATTTACGGCTTTAACTCCTGATTAACCTCGTAGCTATCTTCTTGCCAACTATATAAATCTTCTTTAAATCAATTACTTAACTGTGGTCGAATAAAAAAAATAAAACAACCAGTTAAGTCTATCCTTAAGCTCTGCCAGCTAGATATTTTGTCATTTTCTGAACTCTCTATTCTATCGGTCTATTTTGTAGTTCGTCATCAGTGACAACTGCTAGTTCTGTCGGTGTAACTCCAGTTAGCTTTGGAATCTCTGTCCGTTGGGCATCATTGGATTTTGCTCGTCGGGAAACTCTATTTTTAGCTCGTCAGGCATCCTGTGATTTTGCTTCGTTGGTCAACACTGTCTTCTACTCATCGGGTATCACTGTGACTTTTTATTTTCCTTTACCGATGGTGTGCACTCCGTCGGTGTTGTCTGTCACTTAGTGAATACTTGACTTTTATGCATTGCTGAAAGCATAATCTTTGTTCCATTGATTCTCTGAAGTCTTTAGAATTATGTACATGAACATACAGATGATATCAAGTTGACATCAATGACAATACAAACCATTAACTGATTTAATGTCTTGCATTATCTTCAAGTTAACATTGTCAAACATTCAATCAGTTACATGTCATCATATATTGCTATCAAGGATGAGTTAGATAAAGAAGATGAAAAGACCACTTTTCTCACACATCAGTAAAAATGACACATGGATAATTGATAGTGGTTGTTCTCATCACATGACTAGTGATAAGACAAAATTTGAACATCTTGAACACTATGATGGTGGGAGTGTCAATTTTTGGAATGATGAACCTTTCCCTATGAAAGGAAAAGGTTGCATTACTATGACAGAAGGAATCAAATGTGATAATGCTTATTGGGTTGAAGGATTGAGGAGAAATCTACTCAGTGTAGCATAGCTGAACAACATTGCCCTCAAGGTAGAATTCATGAATGGTACTTGGCCAAGCTCCTAGATGGTAAAGGGAACCTAGTCGGAACTGGAAGGCAAACAAAAAGTAATCTATTCTATCTTGATCTCACTGAAGGTTCATGCTTTATTGCACAAGTAGAAGAAAGTTGGTTATGGCATAATAGGTTGTGTCATGTAAATTTTGATAATCTGGTAAACATAAGAAAGGACAAGAGAGTCAAAGGTATTCCTATTTTGAAGAAACCCGAGTTAGCAATATGAAAACAATGTCAAATTGGAAAGATGAGCAAGACAAGTTTCAAAAGAAAGAATTACAATACTTATGAAGTCTTGGAATTGGTACATACTGACCTATGTGGACCAATTGGAACAACAAGCTATACTAGATAGAAGTATTTTATTCTATTTATTGATGATCATTCTAGAATGATGACTGTCATGTTTCTCAGAGAGAAATCAGAAGCTTTTCATAAATTCAAATGGTATCTTGCAAGAGTTGAAAAGGAAACAAGAAAGAAACTAAAATGCCTAAGATCTGACAGAGGAGGAGAATTAATTTCTAATGAGCTCAATGAATTTTGTAATGAGAGAGGAATCAAAAGACAAGGTATCTACCCCTCATACACCACAGCAAAATAGAATAGCAGAAAGAAGAAACATATCCATTATAGATTGTGCCAGAACCCTTATTATTGAAAAGAATGTTGCTGCCAAATACTAGAAGGAGGCCATCAACACTACAATATTCACCTTGAATCAAGTTCAACTGAAGAAAGGTAGTAACCAGACACCTTTTGAATTATGGTATGGATATAAACCTAATGTTCATTATTTCAAAGTGTTTGGAAGTAGATGCTACATCTTGAAGGAAGCAAGAAATGGAAAACTAGATGCAAAAAGTGATGAAGGAATATTCCTAGGTTACTCATGTAAAAGAAAAGCATACAAATGTTTAAATCTTACTACTCATAAAGTCATAGAAAGTGTACATGTCAAGATTGATGAGTTTGCATAAAAATGTGAAGAGAAGAGCAGTAAAGAGCCTGAAGACTACATGAACTTTGTGTATCATGAAACTAATACTATACCTATGACTCGAGAAATGGTGATTGGACATCAGAACTGTCGATCACTAAATACACTAGCACAAACTATGCAATCCAAGTTGCAAGTTGTGCAACCTGAGCTACTGGTAGAAGAGACTGAGTCACGGAAAGAGGGAACCGAGTCTCAGACAGAGGAACCCAAGTCTCAAATAGTGGAACCAGAGCATCAGACAGAAGAACAGGAAAGAATGTTTGAGAATGACAGACCTTGTGGATCAAGTCCAGAATCAAGACTGAAGGATCCAGTACTTTCAAAATATAATAGAAGGCATCATGCACCTGAGAAAATAATTGGAGATCAGACAGAATGTGTAATGACAAGGAACAAACTCAAAGGTACATGTTTACTAAGTGAATTTGAACCTAGAACTGTTAAAAATGCATTGAATGATGAAAGATGGATAGAGGCAATGAATAAAGAAATTGAGCAGATTGAGAAGAACAAAACTTGGACTCTTGTGCCTAGGCCAAAGGACAAGAATGTGATTAGAACCAAGTGGGTTTTTAGAAATAAGAAGAGTGAAAATAGTAAAGTTTCTAGAAACAAGGCCAAACTAGTTTGCAAAGGATATGCTCAAGAAGAGGGTATTGATTATGGAGAAACTTTTGCTCCTATTGCAAGACTTGAAGGAGTCAAAACTTTTTTGGCATATGCTACACATAAAGGATACAAAGTATATCAAATGAATGTGAAATCTGCATTTCTGAATGGGATCCTAGAAGAAGAAGTCTACATTGAAAAACCTGAAGGATTTGTTGATCCTAGCAAAAGGAATATGGTTTGCAAGCTGCACAAAGCATTGTATGGACTGAAGCAAGTGCCCGAGGCCTAGTATGAGAGACTACATAGCTATCTAGTAAGTATTGGATTTTAGAGAACCAATGATAACAGTAGCTTGTACATCAAAGAAGGACCACAAAACAAAATATTTGTTGATGACATATTATTCACTGGATATGATGACCTATGCAAAGCATTCTCTGTAGCTATGAGTAAAGAATTTGATATGTCTATGTTTGGTGAGATCAAATTCTTTGTTGGATTACAAGTATATCAAATGAAGGATGGTATCTACTTTACTCAATCAAAATATATCAAGGAGATACTTAAGAAATTTGGTATGGAAGATTCCAAACCTGTTGGAACACCCATGTGTACTAGACAAAAATTGTCTAAGGATGATGATTCAAAAGAGGTGGATTAGACCAACTACAGATCCATGATTGGAAAATTGTAATATGTTGTTCACACCAGACCTAGCATTGGTAGTTGGTATTGTTGCAATATTTTCAGCTAATCTTAGAGACAATCACCTAATGCCAATCAAAATAATTCTGAGATATCTGAAGGGTACTGAAGACTATGGTTTATGGTATAAGAAAGGTGGAAACTTTGATTTAAAGGCATTCATTGATGCTGATTGGGCTGGAAGTGTCGATGACAGAAAAAGCACTAGTGGTGGAGATTTCTTTCTTGGAAAGAGGTTAGTGTCTTGGACTAGCAAGAAATAGAATTGTATCTCTTAGTCTACAGCAGAGGCAGAATATGTTGCTATAGCAGTGAACTATTCACACATCATATGGATCAAGCAGTTGTTGTCAGGAATGAAGGAAGAAGTAAAAGAACCATTTATTATCTACTGTGACAACACTAGTGCCATTAACATTTCAAACAATCCTGTGATGCACACCAAAACCAAGCATATAGCAATAAAGTATCATTTTTTGAGGGAATTGGTACAAAATAAAGAAGTAAGGTTGGAATATGTGAATACCAAAGAACAAATTGAAGACATATCCACCAAACCTTTACCTAAGGATGCATTCTTGTATCTTAGAGGAAAGCTAGGGGTGCTTCCCCTAGCTAAAGCTCACTAAAATACAGTTTAGTGATGCATCAACCCGAGCGAAAGTGAAGATCTATCAGCTGATGCAGGTACATCATAGCACATTGTAGATCAATTAGTACATTCATGTACATTACAATTAAAAAGTAAAATAGTATTGAGATGACGAAGTTTACAGAATAAAAGATAAACAACTTATGGAGTCTTTGGCATCTATTGTCAAAGAGGGAGAGTTTTCTATAATACATAAGAATAAGACAAAAGAGGGAGAGTTTGCTACAACACAGAAGATTATACAGTAAGAGGGAGATTTTGATATCAGAGGGAGTTTTTGGATGAGAATCAGAATGAAGCTAAGGACATTAAAGAAAATTTTATGTTGCTCTACAATTCTTTGTATTATGACATGTTGTGTTGCCATCAATGCCAAAGAGGGAGATTATTGAAGACAGTTATTCAATTACATATTGTCATTGATGTTACACTTGTATATACACTTATGTAGTGATGTTACACAAATGTTTACATTCAAACCGAGCACAGTTGGTGAATAGAATGAGTTATTTCAGAGTTGACCGAGTTCAGTCGGGTATTGAAGAAGTTCAGTGTTGACCAATTCACTTGGGCATTTCAGTCATGGTCAGGCATTCAGTGGCAGCTGACTAACAGTGATTTAATTAATTGATTATATGAGGCCGACTGAATTGTGATTTATTATTTAGAAGTATATTCAATCCGACTTGGCATGGCCCATCATATATATGAAAGGTCAAGTTTGGATTGAATGTGTAGTAAGGGCAAGAGCAAGTGGAAGGAAAAAAGTAGAAGTGTGGAATTCTGTGACATGAAGAGTGAAGGCGAAATCAGATAGGATTCTGATTGATCACTCGGAGCTGCAATAGAACATCTGATCATGAAGGATCCAGTTATAATCAGAATAGAGATCTGAATCAGCAAAGACAGTTGCTCACACATACAGGTCAATTCATTGATACTCTCTAGAACAATTGTAGTAGTGATCTCAAATCTCTTAACAGAGTAAACTTAACAGTCTTTTGTAAATCCTCACAAGGTAGCATTTCTATGTTGAAGTGTTTGAAGACTTCTAACAAGGCCACTCCTCATAGGGTGATTAAATCCTCTAACAGGGTCACACCTAACAGTGTGTTATATTGTAACCTTTAACAGGGTTGGCTCCTAATAGAGCTTACTTCAGAAGAGTGAAAAATAGTAACTAGTTACATTGGTGGGTTTTCCCATATTGGGTTTCTACGTTAAATCTTGGTGTCACCTGTGTATATGTTATTTGTTTCATGCTTTATGTTTTTGCACTTAATCACTAAAGTATAATTGCATTGGATATTATAAAGATTTCTTTGACACCCGAGTTACAAAAGTAATTAACCGAGTAACAGTGTTAAAGTATCTAAGACATCTAAGGGACAAAGGATTTGTTTTGAAGTAACTGATTTACCCCTCCCCTCTCAGTTACTTATCTCATTTCCAACAAACACTTGGTGGTACTTAAACGTATCTTAGGTAAGCTATTGGAATGTGATGGTCAAGTTCTCCTTAGCCAAATCCCTTGCTATACTAGCTTTATGGCCTTAGGCAAATATCAAAGATGGCACTCTCTTGAATATATAGGTGTCCTAGAGGTAGATGTGCTTTGATATTGATATAGATGTGTTCATTTGAGGCTCCAAATTTAAATATTCTTAAGATAGTTTCTCTTGTAATTCTTGAGTGTGTTTTAATGTAGAAATAGATCTCTTTAAATGTAAAGACATAACAGATAGACAAGAGTTGGCAATTTAAATTGAAAAAATAATAAAATAATCCAATCTACCCAAGAAGCAATAACAAAATGTTAAAATCCTTGGACAATTTGATGATATAATTACTACTTTCAACTAGTTTGCAAATAAAAGTTTTACAAAATCAAATAAATGCTAGGAATCTATGTGAAGCTCTCAATAGACTTCTTTGAACTTGTCACAATCTATGTCTTGGGAGGATCACCTTGTGTGTTATTTCCTCCAATCTAACTTTAGGGTACTTCTTTTCATGAAAGGGAAGATCAAATGATATAAAGAAATAAAAGATTGTCTCAAAGATGATGTAGAATCTTCATAAGCTTTAAACATTACAAAAATAATTAATCAATAAAATAAAGAAAAAAATAAAAATGAAAGACATTTTAAAAGAAAAAGCTTTTCTAGAAGAATCTAACCTTAAAAAAACTAACCATTTATAAATATAAAACCTAGTTACAATAATAATAATAACTATTAATAACAAAAATGCATTAAATAAATATTAAAAATGTATAAAGAATCAAAAGGAAAAGCCAAATCATCACAATCACAGCATAATTCAATGAAGATGCCAAAAAAAGATACATACAAATCTAAGTACAAAAGCAAAATTTAGTACAATTTACTTAATATAGTTCATGAGTATAACAGAATACCTAACTGATTAAACAAGAGCCAAAAAAAACTGTGTAAAAAATAATCACCTAAAAATAATAGTTTAATGGAAAAAATTGACACACCGATGCTTAAAAGGCAGTGACGTCACCGTATGTATTTAGTGGCAGACACACATTTCTCAAGAACCACAAAATTCAACAGCCAAATTCCGTTCTGACCAGTTGCAGATCGATGTTCTGTTCTTGACAGCGAAGAATCAGTGGTGTTGAAGAAAAGATGAAGAATCTCTGGCGCTTGAAAATGATCAAGAACTCTGTCGCTTGGAAAAGATGAAGAATCGCAGGGATTTTCGATTTTCTTCCTCCACCGAATAAATGTGAGTTGGAACCATCAAAATTCACTGTGTACTTGTTCCGTGCCAGCTTTTCCACCACATCTTTTGAGGGAAACACACTTTTCTTCCATATTCTGGAATAAAACCCTTGCCACCTCATTATCTAAGGAATTCCTATCTCCGATGAAATGCAAATAGAGATCTTAAGGCGGATTGGACTGAAAGTGCGGTGGAGCGTGATTTCCTCTAAAGATCGGAATGGACGAATATGCAATATCTTTTATCTTTTCCTTTTTCCGTTTTCGGGAGGGATGGAAGATTATTTTCTCAAAATTAGAAAATAGAGTAAATGTGAAGCCCCACTGCAAATCATTTCTTGAGTGATTTGGAGAAAATTCAGGCGAGAAATGATTTGCAATGGGGCTCTGCTTTGCATCTTTCTTCGGATCTGCTCACGACGTTCCGGCTTCGGATCTTCTCAGGCTTTGAAAGTATGAGGTTATTTAGGATTTTTGAAGGCTAAAATGCAGGTATGGGGTAGATCAAGGTGAAAAGCACTGAAATCCAGGTTCTTTCTGCTATTTAGAAAAATTATTTTATTTTTCCATGGAAATAATTGAATTATACATGTTGGAGCAGGAGATGAGTATGTCATTAAATTAGAAATCTATCTTTCAGTTAAATTGTTATGAGCAGAGTTGTGAGTATGTAATTAAATCATAAATTTTCAGTCAAGCTGGTACTGCTACACGGAATTTGGCGTGGAAGCTAAATTTGATGCCGGAATGGTCATATTTGAGCATTTTTGTTGTAAATACAGTCAAATTTTTGAAGAGACTGGAGAAATTGTCAAAAATTATGTAAATAAGGGCACTTTCAAATGGATAACGGACATTAAAAATTGTTCGACGGACAGGATCTGCCATGAAATTAGGTTTTGAAAATTTCCCGATTCAATCATAGTTCATGAAGACTTAAATAATTTTCATCTGAAAATTTCGTCAATTATAATTCTTCAAGATCTAAATTTTTTCTTTAATATCATTATCAAAGAATTTACATAATTCTCAGCAATTAATTTCAATTGATTAAACCACACGCTTGCCCTAAATTCAGTAAAAAAAATCGATTCTTATAACTGTCTTTCCAGGTGGTTTTTTAAAAGGGGAACGGCTTGTATTATTTTACCTACTAATCAGAAACAAGAATTAGGCATGAATCAAAAAACAAAAAATTCAGTTCGATGTTCACATATCCGTATGGTCACCCGTTTTCCTAAGCAAATAATTGAAGGGTCTGTGTAACTACCAGGGGAATATTCTTTCAAATGATAAAAAGTCAAAGTGGGCCCTTGCTATTTTAAATCACCGTAAATCTCAAATTCCACTAATTTTGTGAAAAGAAATTGATCTCCCCATTCCTCTAAATTATACAAATTTAGAGTGTGTGTGAAAGGAAATCTGTCCATACATTTTTTTAATATTGGTTTAAATGTGGAAGATTGGTTTTAAATTGTAGGAAGATTTTTTATTTGTAATATGGGAATTTTTAGGCTGATATAAGTGAGGGAACAAATGGGAGATCTCATCTCTTTATGAGTACATTGCATTAATACAAAGAGTCTAAATTTGCAAGATGTAATATCCCTCTAATGTGCCTTTGGTAATGTTGATGGTATCTTAGTGCTTCTTTTGTTAACATGTATCTGTTTGAGGTGCTTGTTTAACTCAGTCTATTATAATCTAGTTTGACAATGATGTACTTATCACTGCTTTTATCCCTTTTCTATGTGGCCACCATTTGATGATGATGATATTTTAGGATCATATGTGTTAGGATGGATACTTGAAAACTATTTGTGATTTCTATGCAAGTGATTCTTTGTATCAATGATTATGATTTCTAGGTCTTCCTAATGATTAGGTCCTCGTATGTGATGATTTTGTATGGTTAGACATATTTGTTCATGATTATTGTTATATCATACTTATGTACTCATGATGTGATCATCTCTTTGGAAATTTGATTTGGTTAGGTGACTAACCCTGATGGATTATGATCTAACCCTTGTTTATAACTGATTCATGATTTAAATACTTGATTCTATATGTGTGTGTATCTATGATGTGATTTCATGACTAGGGACGAAGTCATAGTTACTTACATAGTGAGGTCCACACGATGTCTCGATCCTAGTCATCTGTCTACACTTCCTTCCTTATATATGTATATGTATATACACATGTATAGTTTCTCTGTGATGCAGGCTTGTAGGTACTAGGCATCGACTCTACTTGGCTTCATAGGTCTGAGAATACCCTCAAATCCTCGATAGTTGTTGCAGAGATAGTACCTATGCATGTGAATTGTGGTCAATAACCTGTAAGCTGCAAACACGCACTTCAATGAATCATTACGTAGTTAGCTTATCAACTTATGAAAATCAAGATACAATAACCATCTAAGCTAATCAAAACCGACTCATTGTCTTCTAGTAGGCAGGAGTATGAGTTTGCTCTCAGATCATCATAAAACTCATTGACTACACCTATTCTAAACGAAAGATTTAAAAGCTATTTGCAAATGATCTAAATGATTTATACTAAATGATAATGCAAGATTGGTGTTAATCCAAGCTAACTAAGAGTAGATTTTAAGCACCAAATGAAATGTATTGATAGATTTTAAGCTCCAAAATCAAATGTGCTCTAATGATGAAGTTTGTATGTAAACTAAACAATTAACAAAAACTAAGAATTTGAAAGCTAAGAATGCTTGAATGCAAAACAATATAATAATGATCTAATAAAATCTAGGTCTTTTGTGAAGAAAAAGAGGTTCTCTTTTATAGAAATATCTCTCGAATCGATGGTTGAGATTAAAAGTTAGAGAGTGGACAAGATTCGATCTGAGGAAGCAAAATCTACATGCAAAGAAGATGATTGGTCGAGAGAGATAGTTGACTGAACTGACTGATCAATTATTTTGGAAATTTCCAAAATCAAATTTCATTTAACATATTTATTTCCAAAATAAGAAAAAGACAAGAATGAGTTAACTGAATAAAACATATTTGTTTCCAACTCAAGAATCAGTTAACTGAAATTGATGACATAATATGCATTTTTAAAGATTTAAATGATTTTAAATGCACATTTTGATTTTATTTAATTAATTTTATTCCTTTTTGGATTTTATTGACAATTTAGCAATTTATCTAATCAATATATTAAAATATCAATTAAATAATTAATTTAAGGTTTGTTTGTCAATGTGATGTATTTTTAGGAATTAATGAATTAATCAAGTATTATGATTAATTAGGACCTAGGATTCAGGTCAGATCAACTTGAAATTGCATGTTTGGTTTAGGACTTAGAATAATCAAGATTAGGGTTTCTTGATATGAGATTGAGATTAGGGGTCTAGGGTTTAGATGACCATTTTTAGATCATTACATTTGCCCCTCCTTGAATTGATGTGCGATCAACGCATTGATTCAGAGACCCGTTAGCGATAAGACCTATAATAGTTTGATTTGAAGCGATGAAACCATTCTTGTCGAGGAAGATTGACTTTGAGCTTGATTGGACAAAAATTGATCAAACAATATAAACACAATACTTAGTTTGATTTGAAGCGATGAAATTGGACATCTGTCAAGAACTCTTAAACCTTTTTATCGGTTTGAACGATTAACCAATTTGATTTGAAGCGATGAAACTGATTACCATTAAGAGATTTGATTAGCAAGCAAATTGACTTGATTTGAAGTGATGAAGCCAATTTGATCAATGTATCTTGTTTCACTAATGAATCACTCGTATAAGACTGATCTTGTCTGGTTTCAAGTGTATTCATCACTGTATAAGACCATTGATTAGGTTGCCTTTGATTTAAGATGATCTCAACTTGATTTGATGTGATGAAGATGAGATGCCCCAAGCGATGGGGTCATGATTGAGGATGTGATCACTGGAATGTTGATATCCTGATCCTGCCCCCTTGAGAGCGAAATTGAAATCTAGCTAGGTGCCCCAGTGATAAGAAGCAATTTGATGGATAACATGATGCAAGAATAATCCGATTTGATTAGAAAGAGGTCCCAAGCGATTAGGATATAATTTTTTATCTCTAAGTTTTGTTGTGTATTAGTGTCACACACTTAGTCATAATCAAGGCAGGTTGGTCGGTCATCACTGCGACCGAGCCATACCACTAAGGCTGAGCAATATAAATGACTTGTGTAATTTTATGTATTGACCGAGCATTAGTTACTATCAAGCAAGTTAGTGGTCACCAAGTACTCAATAGTTGTTGAGCAGAATGATTGTCGAGTTACATAGAAGAGTTAGTGCCGAGCGACAACATATGGTTATCTCAAGCGAGACAGTATTGACCGAGCACTAGAGTTTTTCTATGCCGAGTAAGACAATTTTTGTATGTGTTTGGAATAGCACAAACACCAAGGTAAACCATTTTGGCTGACTTCTATGAGGCATTTAATGATCATGCACTAAGATTTAATATATTAATTATGCATTATTTTTAAGATCATGGATTCCTATGCAAGCCATGGAACCAATCAAAATTAGGGATGCCTAAGCGGAAAAAGGTGATAAATCTAGATCGTTGATAGGTGCCAGCAAGAAGTTGAGTTCACCTTTTGGGCAAAAAGTGGAAGTGTTTTCCCTATTTTTCAAATTTTCTGTAAATTGATGTCAAAATTTGAGGCACTTAGAGATTGAATATCAAAAAAATTCACTAATAGAAAATGTAGTGCTCGGAGTCTATTTTTCAAATATGTAATTTATTTGAATACCCACATGGTAGAAAATATATTTAGTAGGCATGTTTAAAAACCTCTTTTTCAAAATGCCTATTTCAGGACCATACTCCGCATGTGTATGACCACCCTATTTTGAAGTAAATAAATAAATTTTTCTAAATCCTTTTTGGCGAAGGTACCTAACACATCAAAGATTGGTCAGAATATTTTTACTTTTTTTCTAATTGAATATATTTTTTTATTAATTTTTAATTGATTATAAAGTACATTTTCAAAATCTCTCGTGTACGACCACCATAATTTGATGAAAATTTTACTTTTTGGGAAATTTTTTTTAATTTTGAATAAAATTCTATGTAGATTGGTCTCATATAATTCATTTTTTCAAAAACCTAAAATCAAAAAAGTTATTACTTGGGTTTAGTGAACCTTACTATTTTAAGTTTAGGTACCACTTTTGATTAATAAATATTGTAAAATAAGTAAAATTTATCATATATCACTATAAAATTTATATTTTTGAAATCTAGATAGTAAGATCTCTAATGGGTTTTAATTTCATCAAAAAATTCGATTAGGAAGACCCTCAAAAAATTACGGCAAGACAGAAATCTGGTGTTCAAATGCCTTAGCCATTATTTTGGAGGTCCAAGCATAGGCTTGGTCCCACCAAACCTGTCCTGAACCGAAATCCAATGTAAATGGTGGTTTGGTAAATTCAAATTTTAAAAAACGGGCACACGTTTAAAAACATGTACTCGTTTCTTAAATGTAATAAATCGACATGTAAAAATGAGTTTTTTTTTTTTTTTTAAATTAAAAAATGGGCATCCATTTTGAAAAAAAATGGGTACCCATTTTTTGAATTTTGGATCGGGTGTCTGAATCTAAGACGGGTGCCCATTTTTTTCAAAACGGGTGCCCATTTCTAGCGGTAGTTTTCAAGCCCACAAGACTTTTGCGGAATTGGTACCTGAATTCTTGCACTTACCCTGATCTTGATCTGGATGTTTCATCACTGATCTATATATAGGATTCTTCAAACCCTAATCTGTGTAAGAGTATGTATGTGTGGATGTGGATGTGAAGAGCATAGATCAGGATTATTTGCATGTTTTGCATTACTGAAGCATTGACCAAACAAAGTGATCGAGTAGACTAGTGAAGAGAAGAATAAAGATAAATTGGATTGAGAGATCAGTTAAGAGTTGGAAAGAGGAGACCCGTTATCTGTATTTGTAGTGCAGACTGAAGGATCGGGTACTGATACATTCTAGCAAGTGAATCCATGTAAATCTCTTAACAGATTGGTCCTAACAGGCCTTTATAAATCTCTTAACTGAGTGCTTACTTTGTTATAAATTTTAAATCCTTTAACAAGGTAGATTGTATAAGTTTGAAAGCTCTTAGAAGGGTAGACCCCTCATAGAATAGATCATCAAAAGTGATCAAAACTTTTTATCCCTAACAGGCACACTTTATTATTGCGGTAGTGAAGATTTGTGGGTGTCATCCCCACTCCAGTTTTACATTCAATTTATGTTTATGAATGCATGGTTGAATCAGTTGGTTTAGAATTGGTAGAAGTTTTATATATCTGATTCATCCCCCCTCTTAGACTTCCAACAATTGGTATCAGAGCCTTGTTCTGTTAGAAGAATTCTAACCACTTGAGAGTTAAGATCTTGGAAATGGAGGTTTATAAGTTGGGAAAAGTCATTGAGAATCAAAATATTGATATCCAGTTGGCATTGCAGAAGCTTGATACAACAAGAGAAGAATTGAGGAAATACTTAAAAGCTAGGAAAGAATTAGAAAATCTGATGAAAGATACTAAATATAAAGAAGAAGACACTGAAGGTCTATTTGACAATGACGATTCAAAAGAAAGTAATGCAGAAATTGCAGATCTATTGGAGAAGAACAACACACTGAAAGAACAAGTCAAGAGTCTGAAGATAGAACAAGAAACTCAAACAATAACACTATGTGAGGTGATTGATCAGAAGAAGAAATCTGAGGAAGACAAGACAATGGTAGAATAAAACAATAAACAGATGGCTACCAGACTTGATGAAAGGACTAGTGATGTGCAAAAGCTTACTAACAATCAGTTGGATATGGTCAACCAACTGTTATTTGCAAATCAAGAGATAAACATAAAATTAATTGAAATCACATATCTGAGATCTGAGAACAATCAACTGAAAAATGAATTGAGATCTGAAAGAGAACTCATTGAAAGGATAAACAAACCAAACAAAGCCTTGAGATACTTTGAGGAACTAATGAGATCACCAAGGAGGATTAGTGACACATCTGGACTTTGACATACTGAGCACCAGTCTTGCACTAAAGAAGGAGAATCATCAAAGAGTGGAGAACTGATAAATGCAAAGCCGAAGAACAACAAGCCTACATGTTATCACTATGGGAAACCAAGCCACACAACAAACATATGCCAAAGCAAGAATAGGAAGTCAAATCCTAAACCTAAGTTTAATGGATATTGATTTAACTATAAGAAACATGGACATCAGGCACATGAATGCAGGTTAAAGACTAGAAATACACTTACTTCACCTAGATTCCAAGGCCATTGCCACAATTATAAAAAAATTGTTCATAGAACTCAAGATTGCAGATCCAATGCAAAATCTAGATGGAAAACCAAGAAACAAGGCAATGCACTAAGGAAAGGTAACACATTCAATTGGGATTATAATACAAGATATAGTTGTCACTATTGTGGTGAATATGGTCATGTTGCAGAAAATTTTATAAGTACACATTTTAGAGGTAAATCCAAGAGTTGGATGAATGGAAGTATGGTCTGCTATAGTTGTCACAAGATCGGTCATACCAAGAGAGACTGCAAGTTAGAGCCCCGACACCTACTGTTGAGAAGATAAAGAATCAGATGAATTTGACATGGAGAAAGAAAGAAGCGAGCAATAGTGGATCTAGTGAAGCTGAGATCACCCAATCCAATGCATCAGGTGATCACACTACTTCAAATTAAGTAAAAAGGTAGGTATGTAAGGAAGTATTTTCCTAAATTCTATACTTTACACAAGTTCCTAACATAAGATGTATTAAAGTCCATATCTACATAAGACAAGATGCATTAGGACAAATTTGAAACAAGAACCGAGCAAAGAATTGATATGCATAGTTGATGTCGAGCATCAATATCAGCATGTGTCGAGCTTCCATATCGACTGAGTTGAAATGTTGACCAAGTGTCAGTAGTGATCAAGTCACTATTCGGACCAAGTGGCATGAGATAACTGAGCTATTTAATCAAGGATCGAGGAAAACTATTATCCACCTACCACTGCATGAAGCATTTATTAATGACCTAATTTGACCATTTGAGGGTATATAATCAATTTAGGTGCTCATTCTTCATTTCACACAACAGTTAGAGTTTTCAAAGCATTCTAAAGGAGATTTAAGAGCAATTTGAGAAGATTTTGAAGAGATTCCACCTGTGTATCATCGACATGTGTTGAGAAGGTTGAAGATTCATTGTTACCAAGTTACCCAGGATCTATTTTGCAAACCATAATTTGCGGAAATGGAAGCCAATTCATTTGTTGGTGTGAGGAGACAAGACAAGGGAATGATGAATGTTCAATTGGTCAGGAGCGATGCTTGTGCACAGCCTAATTTCCAAGTTGTTCCTAAAATTGCGGTGAAGGGAGATCTTATAGGAGCCCTATCATTGATCCCACCTAGGGTACTCATGATCCATGATGTGCAAGCATGTTACATTTGAAAAATCAGAGAATTTGGAGACTTTGAGTTAAGGGAATCCTATGATAAACTATGTGAAAATGGAGCTTTGAAGGCTCATCATTAGCACAATGCCGACAAAGGGTTAGCCTGTGCTCGAGACTTCCCGCGCAACTTCAAAGTTGAATGGATCATGATTGTGCTAAGATGAACACATGATATGAGTCTATGGTTGGAGAATGGACCAGTAAAGATAACTAAAGACATCATCCACCAAGTTACTGGTTACCCTATTGTGTAAGGGAAAAGGACCATGCACTGTCAGAAAAGGAAGACATTGAAAATTTTACTTTGGCCAAGTGGAACAAGAGAGGAATGACAATTTCAACGATCATAGATCCTGAAATTGATTTCAAAGTCTGAGTGATTACACACAAGTTTTACCAATCAAGAAGATTGGATAGTGTTCCATGTGTAGTGGTTGATCAGGCATGGAAAATAAGGAAAAAGGATCATACTTATGATCTTTCTGAGCTACAGATGACTCAACTTGCTGAGAACCTATCAGGAATTAGGAAGGCAAAGAACTTTAGTTGTAAGTTCAGATCCTTACTAGTTTGTATATTTTTCTATGTTCAAAACACTTTTCCTACTATAGGAGATGTAGTATGGAGTCAAGACCGACCGATAACAGTTCAGATTAATGAATTCATACAACAGATAGGAGATAATTTTGACATTGTCATGGGTAATTATTTTGTGGAGTTTAAGAAAAAGATGAGATTAAGGAGAAAAATCCTGGTATCACTAGTAGAGAAGCATTATGATGATATTTTCTTTCTAGTTGATACTTATAACACTTATGTACAAGATATAGTACTGAGGGTAGCATGGCTAAGGCCATTACCCTATGAAGTAAACATAGATGAGACATCTGCAGCAATCACAGCTCTACTAGCAGAGGAAATTGATAGAAAGGCTAAGAGATTTGGAAATTATGATTAAGCTAAATCAAAGATAACTACAAATTTTAAGGCTACAACTATGGAAAGAAAGAGAAATAAAATTATAAAGAATCTTGAGAAGATGTTAGGAGAAGAAGAAGAGGAAGATGCACCAGTATAGATCACACAAGGTCAAGGTGAGGAAAAATCTAATGAATCTGAATAAAATGAAGAAGAAGATGTGGAAGTGGACAAGAAGGGTGAGAAAGTGATGGTTGCCGAGCCAACCAAGAAGAGGAGTTCACAGCAGAAATCTACTCCTCCTACCACAACTCGACCGATAACCAGGCATCTACAATTACTATATCAACCAAGCCACCAAAGAAAACATTAGTAAAGAATGCTTAAGGGGTAAGCTCATGGAAGAGAAAACAAGTTCAAATCAAATTTGAGTTGAGTCACCCTAAGAGGAAGCCGAGGAGAAAATAAATTATGGGAAAAGATGAAGAAGATGAAGAACTAATAGAAATCAAGGACATCAACAAATTCAAAGTTGCTACACACAAACATACTACCAATGTTGTTGACATTTTTCACAACATCAGGAATTCAATAGGTTTGTCTGGATTCATGTTTATTAAGTTTGAAAAGTTAAGTAAAGTTGATAAGGAAAAGATAGAAGAAGAAATTGTGGATATTTTAGTTTCATGCAAGATGACACCATTAGAGATTGGGAATTTAGTCCTTGAAGAACTAGTAGTTAAGATTGATGAGAGATGGTAGCACACCATTATGACAGAAAGGCATATACAAGAAGGAGCATTATCTCAAATTATGCCTAGCTTAACAAAGAAGTAGAGAGAAAAATTCATGGACGAATATAGGAATAGATTCATTCCTAAATTGAGAGCTTATTCTATATTGAAGAATGATGTTGAAGGGGTTGTGGAGTAGAGCCAAACGATATGGAATGTTATCTTTGGAATGATAGTGGACAAAAATAAAGATGAATGCACATCAAGACAAGTTGAGCTTGCCAACAAAGAAGATATTGATGAGATGGATAATGTTGAAGATGAGATAAAGGATAATATTGAAGATGAAATGAATGATATTGTCAAGGATGAGAAAAAGGATAAGGTTGAGGATGAAGAGGAATTGACAATTGATGAGGTTGCACAAGGTTTGAATGTCAAGGAACAGGGTAAAGAAACTCTCATAATTCCAGATTCACCTATTAAGGAAAACCTTGAAGTCAATGCAGAAGGAGATAAATGCAAAGAAGATCAAGTAGACAAGTCTGCATCGGATATCTTCAAATCACATGAAGGAGACCAAGACTCTTGACACCGAGGAGAAATAGGAACCTAAGGAGGAAGATGTCATTCAGGCATTGGTACAGTTACCTAATGTCACTCCTCTGGTACTTATTAAAGTCAATAATGTTGATTCACCTAAGAAGAAGATACTTAATACTTAGAAGGAGATAGTTCCAATCAGTGGTGATACTAGTACTTTGAAAGCTGAACACAGACCGAGTAGCAGTTCACCAAAGACATTGAAGAAGAAATCACATAAGAAGAAAAGGGACAAGAGCTCTGAAGTAACACTTGAAAAAGTTATAGTCATTCAAAAATGGGATACTGATAACTTATCTTATGAGCATATGCTAATCTTGCAGGATCTATTGGACAAGAAGAGGAAGCAAGAGGAATTCAAAAGGGAACATCAACAAAAGCAGGTATTGCATGAAATTAAAGATATCTTTGTTGATGCATTTGAGTTTTAAAACCTAAATGAGTAGGCACATATTTTAGAACAATTGGTTCATATTGCTTAGAAGGTGAAAACTAATGATATAGATGCTAATGAGAAGCTCCTGCAATGGTCAGAGATAAAATTTGAGACCAAAGTACTTTAGAAAGTTGCAGCAAGGCTTACTCAGAAGCAGTTTGCACTTTCTGATCTAGTAAGCAACCTAGAAGAAGTGATAGAAAATGTTCTCTCTTTGTTAAAACAACTTTGTGATATAGAATTATTTACAAAGGAGAATCAATAGCTTATTGAGAAGCTAAAAGAAGATTTGAAGTCAACAAATCACTTATTGAGCATGGATGCAAGTTCAAGCTCTTTTAATTTTAATAGGTTGACACATGCCCAAGGAAGACTAGCCGAACACATGGCTAAGGATGGTAGAATAAGGGAGAAAATAATTTCCATTTAGACCATGTTGATACCTCATTTGGAGGTTATGTAAAAAGAGGTGAAACTAGAAAAGGGACAAGCACAGAAAGATCCACCTCTGAATATTGCAGAAAGTTTTATTTATCTAGCTGCCGAGCTAGAAATCAAATTTCAAGTTTTAGAATTTGTAAGAACAAGTTGGGATAGTGCATTAGCAATGACACTATAGATTCATAAGCCATTTTTGGATAAGTATGGTTTGACCCCAACTACCCCAATAGATAAAAGTGACAAGAGTGACAAAAACAAGGGGGAAATGTCATGAGATACAATCATAGGGGAAATTAAGGAGAAACAAGTTATAAGGTAAAACATATATTTTTTTACATTATGTACATATTTTGTATACGTAGTGAAGTCTTCATGAAGACCGATCGAGTTAAGACCGAGTTAGAATCCTAGGGGGAGTTCTAAGTCTATTTGAGTACTATTTTTGTAAAGGACTAAAGAGTCATGACAAAGTGTTTTTGCCACAAATGTCAAAGGGGGGATATTATTGATCTCTAAGTTTTGTTGTCTATTAGTGTCACACACTTATTCATAATCAAGGCAGGTTGGTTGGTCATCACTGCGACTGAGCCATACCGCTAAGGTCTAGCAATGTAAATGACTTGTGTAATTTTATGTATTGATCGAGTAGTAGTTACTATCGAGAAAGTCAATGGTTTCCAAGTACTCAATAGTTGCCAAGAAGAATGATTGTTGAGTTTCATAGAAGAGTTAGTGTCAAGCAAAAATATATGGTTATGTCAAGCGAGACAGTATTGACCAAGCACCAGAGTTTGTCGATGCCGAGTAAGACAATTTTTGTATGTGTGTTTGGAATGACACAAACACCAAGGTAAACCATTTTTGATGACTTCTATGAATCCTTTAATGATCATGCATTGAGATTTAATGCATTAATTATGTGTTATTTTTTAGATCATGGATCCATATGCAAGCCATGCAACCAATCAAAATTAGGGATGCCTAGGCTGCAAAAGGTGATGAATCTAGATCATTGATCTTGATCTGGATCTTTCATCATTGATCAATATATGGGATGATTCAAACCCTAATCTTTGTAAGAGTATGCATGTGTGGATGCGGATGTGAAGAGCAGTGATCAGGAGTATATGCATTTTTTGCATATCTGAAGAAATAACTAGACAAAGTGATCGAGCAAAGCAGTGAAGAGCATAACAAAGATAAATAAGATTGAGAGATTTGTTAAGAGTTGGAAAGGGGAGATCCATTATCAACATTTTTTGTGCAGACTGAAGGATCAGGTACTGATACATTCTAACAAGTGAATCGGGTAAATCTCTTAACAAAGTGGTCCTAACAGGCCTTTGTAAATCTCTTAACCAAGTGCTTACTTTGTTGTAATTTTTAAATCCTTTAACAAGGTAGATTGTATAAGTTTGAAAGATCTTAACAGGGTAGATCATCACAAGTGATCAAAAATTTGTAGCCCTAATAGGGACACTTTATTACTATAGTAGTGAAGATTTGTGGGTGTCATCCCCACCCCAATTATACCATTAAGGGTTTCTGGGTTACCAAATTTTTGTGTTATGTGTTCATGATTAGATGTTAGGTCTTCATAGAATTTTAGTTTATGTTTATGAATACATGGTTGAATCAGTTGGTTTAGAATTGGTAGAATTTTTATAGATCTAATTCACCCCCTCTCATTTACCGCTTTTCCATATTAGACTTCCAACAAGAATTTTTACTTGATGGGAGGTCTTGTTGACCAGATTTGACCAAAAGTATGATACATGGATTGCTTAGAAGAAAAGTATGAGAGATTTACAATGGTTAGAGTCCAAAAATATTGATTATGCAAGTGGTCATCTGTAGTTGATTGAAAAAGTCAAACATAAAAAATGATGAGTAAAATGATCTCAGATTTTGATTTTGATCGTGAAAATGGAATCAGGATAGTCAAATTAGCCAGGGGTTCAATTTTTATGTCAATCAGAGCAAGTTCTAAATTAGGTCAAAAACCTATAAAAGAGCCAAAAGGATCATTTTTAATTCATTTCAAACCTTCGATCCATCTACCCTTTGAGAGAAAAAAATGGTGGTCCCTGTGGGTTCTCATTGATTTGAGTGTCAGAGAATTCACAACTGGCCCATAGATTACTGTCCACCAATGAGTAACTGAAAACCATGCCTTGTAATTCAATCTTTTTGCAATTTGATAGATTTTTCAATATTTTCCGCAAGTTTCTAAAGTTTTCTTCCAGATTCTCCTACAAGAGCCTATGTAGGATCTTATGAATTTCTGCTAAAAATTCCTTACTCGTATGGGGGTATTATAATTGTCGTATGCCCCTTTCCCTGTTCTCATACAAGCACCTTCAAGTTTGACCACTTGCTCATACGGGGAGTCTTAGATACTCATATTGCCTCATTTAATCATATGGGGATGCTCTATTACTTGTAGGAGTTTTGACACCATAGAGAAACTCATATTGAAAATAGTGAGACTTTTTGAGTGCTAGAATAGGAAAAGTTTTGTTTTGTTGACCTCTCATTACCTTTAGATGCATGTGTAGAACTTCTATGTCAGTCTTCTAAGTCAGTTTTAACCATGTATTGATGTGTCTTCCATTTTTTCTTGTCACAAGAGCATTTACCAGATGTCCATTTTTAGATTACCTTCCCTCCGACCATGTATCTAGCTGGTCGTTTAGACGAGGAGGAGAGAGCCACAATTTCTACTTGTTGTTTTGGTTGGTTACTGGGGATCCTAGATATTCGGGTGAACCATGTGTTAGCACAAGATAAAATTTCATGGTTCCCTATTTTCTCTCCTTATGTCTGTAATTATTTGGCCATTGGCCTAAAGCCCTATGTCTTGCTACATTAAAATAATGGCTAAAAATCCTTAAACCCTCAAACTTGTTCTATTTCCTTGTTACTTTTTGAAGTCACGTAAGGTATTTTAAGTCATGTGCTCTTTTACCATGCCCTTTAGTCATGCAATCTCCCAATCGAAACCAAATATTCCATTTCCTTTATAGATTACGCAAGCGCCATTGATCTTGTCATAGCATTATTCTAATCCTATGGTTGGTGCTAGATCTGACAATATCTTGTTGATGCCAAGGAAGGTCTCAAGATTCAACGCAAGTCATTGATCAAGTTCTTTTCAGGTGTTCATCTTATGGCTAGCACGTGATCTCTTGATTAACCCAGAGTTAATGAATATGTTCAGTGAATCAGAGATCCCTTTAGTCGCACAATCTCTAGTTAAACCTTGAGTTAAATCAAACCAAGATGGGCTATCCAAGATTGAATTGCAATCGTAGATGTAGATCTAATTGGGGGGCTCGCATGTGATCACTAGATAAAGGTCAAAGTCTTCTAATATTTCAGAGATCTGGAGATATCCGTTGATATTTTTATGATCATGTGGTGCGCATGTGATCTCAGAGTAAACCGTGAGTCAAGGAATTCTCTGGTGACTTGGAGACAAGAGGAAAATGATTACCCAGGGTTAAAGTGTAGGTTGAAGATAGGTTAAAGGTCGAGAACAAGTAATAGATTAACAGGTGGCAATTGGCAGGCCCAAGTGAATGTGCTTGGTGCTGAATCTCAGAATGATTTTGTAAAGCCTTAAGTGATTCAACAACTTAGCGCAAGCCATTGATTAAATTCAGGATCAGGGGTTGTTGAGTGATCTCATGATGAAAAGACTAGGTACAATATCATTTAGAGATTCAGCACAGACCATAGATAAAACACAAGATGTGTGGCTGGCATTGAATCTCATGATAGACCAAGGGTTAAGTAAAAGATCTGGCAATTCAATGACTGCGTTGTCTCTGAATCTCGTAATAGACCATGGTCAAGCCTGGGTTAGTTAATTGCAAATGAGTTTCGTAAAGGGCCTGGGTTACAAAACATTTAATCGATGGTCATGTTTTAAACTTGATATACAACTTGATCTTGACCGTCCAATTTGTTGTCTGCGCCACCTATGACCATTGTAACTAATTCTCAAATATTTTAATGTTTCTCAGTGGGTTTTTCATGGCGGTGGACTCAAATCTTTGATACATAGCTATTAATGAATCGATCTAATCTTTTGGATTGACTTTGCACAGATGTTGAAAGGTGTAGGGATTGAATTTTGATATAGAGAGATGCATTTATGTCTAGAGTTGACAAATAGAGGTTTCTAGATTAGAGGATAAATGCATATAGCGTTGCTTGTCTCTTCTGTATTTATGTTTAGTTTCTCTCCGCGTTATGACATGGAATTTCTCGCACCTCAGGGTACTATGCTCACATCTATGGATTAGGGAAAATTGATTATAGATTGGATTTTCATGGGGAAAAGAGAAGAGATAGGGTTTCAACTTGACATCAGAATTGAATGTTTTCATTAATTTGTTGTAAACCCTAACCCTAAATGGTCTGAAGCTTGTAATCATTCTTGTTCCTATAAAAGAATATTCAAGACCATTTAGAAAGGGCTAGAAAATTGGGAAAGTAGAAATCATTAGGCTTATACTTATTTCTAGTCTAGGATATAGCAGATGTATTTTCAAATTTTTTTAAGACAGGACTGAAATTTTAATCTTTTGCATTTTGTCATATTCCATATTTCCTTGCCATATTGATTCAGGAACTAGTTTCATCATACTTAATATAAGTTGTTTCAGATTTGAGTCTCTCCTTTGTGTTATCTATTGAGTTGTAAGTTTTTTGGCTTACTGTATAAGTCTTTCTTATGCGTATGTGTATTCCATAAGTCTTTGGTCTGAGATCAAATTAATGCTTTGGCTATTACATTGATTCTGCCTAGATATCTATCTAAGGATCTTGTAGTGTGTGATCAGCTGAGAGTTCTTATGTTTATAGCTTTAAATGTTTTCCAATAAGGTGTTTCAGCTTTAGTATTGTATTTAGGATCTAGCCCAATGAATAAGGCATTGATCTAGGATTAGTATTTCTATTGAAATATATCTAAAATGGTTTGGCTATGTTCTATCCCAAAATTATAATCAAACTCATTAATAAAGTTCTTTACATTTACAGTTGTTCTTCTTATTCAACCCATGGTAGTGGAGATTTAATGAATGCTAGGTTGGAATTTAGTACTTACTTACCATTCATCTGTTATTCAAATCCAGAAGTAGAAGGTGTTGTAAAGAATTGAGTTTAGTCTGGATTAGGTGTACCCACCTTAGTTTTGGAGAGCCATAAGTGTAGAGGGAAGTCTTGAACCTATAGTTGGTTCAGTTATCTTACAGAGATTTCATACTTGGAGCTAACCACTCCTAACATCAGTCTTAAGATATATTGGTTGCTTTTTTGTAGCATAATAGTTTTAAACACCAACAAGATGGTGACTTTGCTGGGGACAATGTAGTAAAATTATCATAACTAGCTAGTAAGTTGATCATTGGAAGCATAGAGTTACTCAGGTTTCAAGTTTGGTGCTTTTTCATTTATTTATCTTGAAGAGTTCTCTATTTTCAATCATTCATATCTGTTAGTGCTATGATGTCAACTTATGTTGGGTGGCGACTCTAAATTATTCTCTATAGAAGGCTGAGTATTTAAAAATATTTTGTCACACACTTTCCAATATGAGTTACAGAAGGACTAGGTCTCAATCAAAGAGACATCCAAAAGATAGGCTGGGAAATGATTTCCCAACTACATCCAAGTCTGATCAGCCTAGAAGAGAAATGGATACCAGACGTACCCCTCAAGATGGAAGACAAAGGGAATATATTAGAGAAGAATGATCAGTCCAACGCAGCCAAGAAGGAAATGCATCTGAATATGAAGAAGTTGAGGCGGCAGATGTGGGATTGGGTGAAAATGAAGATTATACTTCTCCTGATGACTTAGAGGAAGAGGAATCTATTTCTACTCTTCTAGATCTTGATAGGATGGATACAAAAATTGCTGAAGTGGAAAGATTGATCTCAGAGCAAGTAGCCATAAGACAATGAGGGGAGAAGGAAAAGGAAAATAAGATCAGAGAGGATCAAGTTTTCCTTGAAAAAAGAATGTGGAGATTATTAGAGTTGGAGGAAATGAACTGTGTTGAAAAGCCTCAGAGATTTGAAGAGGAATCTCTCATTCAAGTGGTTAATCATCAAGGCCCTAAAGATAAGGGAAAGCAAGGGATGGAAGGGGTTTCAATAAATGAGCCCAAGAATCTCAAAGACCCAATAAATTAGATGTCTAAATTGGACATGGATCTTGAAAGAGCTAGAGTTGAAAGTGAGATCATAGCTAAGGAGCTTGAGGTGGAAGAATTGGAGGCTACTACTTTGGAGATGAAGAAGGCTGATTTTCTTAGACAAACAATAAGGCCTATTCAACTTGGTACCCAAGTAGCTACAACATCAAATGCTAATGCTTCTTCTTCTCAAGATAATAGCTCATCTCAAGGAAGACCTACTCATGTAGAAAGCTACAAGCAATTTTCTTTTCATGATATCTAGGGTTATCCTAATGAAGTTCTAAGTAAACTTAGAGATAAAATTCCCAAATTTGCTGGGAATAATGTAATTACATGTGAAGAACACCTAAAAATATTTAAGGATATGATGGATGATTGTGACATTGCACATAAGGATGTATTAATGAAATTTTTTATTCAGTCTTTGGTAGAGGATGCTAGGGACTGGTTTAGAGGGTTACCTTATAATTCTATAGGGTCAATAGATGAACTATTTGATTGCTTTAGGGAGAAATATGGTGATAAGACCAATGAGGGATTAATGTTAAATGAATTCAACAATATAAAAAAGAATCAAAATGAAGATGTTGCAAAATTCAACATAAGATTTCAAAGAGCTATGCATAAAAATTTTCAGGTTATGAAACTTGATGGCAGAGTTTGTCTAGCTACTTAACTTAATGCATTTGATTCTAAGATGGGATACCTCCTAAGAGACAAGAATCCAAGGACTATAAGAGAATCTTGTAAAAAAACTATCAATATAGAAACTAATAGGAGGGTATCCAGGAAATTGGGTAGAAGATATGATGGGAAGTTTGTTAAGAAGGACTCAGATAGATCTTCAAATGCTAAGCCTAAGGAAGAGGTAAATATGAAATAGATTCTAAATGCTAGAAAAGATTTGAAACCAAGAGAGAATAAGAATCCTAGAGCTCCAAACAACAATAGACAATCCTACAATAATTTCAGTCAGCAGCCTAGGATGTAGAACTACCCATACAATACCCAATGGAAGGATGGAAGGCCCTTTATTCCACAAAGGATAGAGAATCCAAACAAAGATACACCTGATCCTCTTCAAAAAAATTCAGCTAACATGTGTAGTGAAGATTATTGGTGTGATGATTTTGAATCTCCACACAATCTAGACAATTGTGTTGTTGCTCAGAAGATGTATCCAAGTCAATCCCAACAAGAAAGAGAAGTCAAGGAAAAACTATATGATGATGTTGGGAATGTAATGGCTTATGAAGATTTGAAAAGTGAATAATCTGATAACCAATGCCAAAATCAGGAGTTGTCTTCATCAGATGCAGGGGAGTCTAATGATCAAGTTGAAGATCAAGATATGGTTTCATCTAATGAAAAGGAAGCATACATTGATAAATTAAGGTGTAATGCTTGAAGGGAAAGAGATCCTTTTATGGAAAGAAGACCTTCGGATGCAGAAATAGATCAAATCACAGAAAACTTGGTTGCTCAAGCATAGAGTAACTATAGTCTAAGGAATAGGATAGTTGGTTATGCGGATGGAAGACCAGATGGCATGTTCATTATAGATACAAAAATAGGTCCCAAGCAGACACCAAAAAAAGAAAACATGATTAAGGATGTGAAGAAGATAAAGGTAAAAGAAAAGGATAAACCAAGTGATCCTAGTATTGTGCGAAAGATTAAAACAAGGACACCAAAGATATTTATTCTATTCCAAAAGATGCTAAAGGAGTTGATCCAGGCTTGGCTACTCAAAATGAGGATAGAAGTATTGTTATTACCAAGCAAGATATTTATGATATCAAATATGCTCCTATTGAAATGGGACAATTGATTTCAAAGATCACAATCAGGGTTCCATTTTTAGCAATGATGAGGATTCTTGAACACAAGGAGACAAATTTTACATGGATGAATAGTGTTTCTACCACAAGAGCCTTGACATCAGAAATGGATAAGAATGAAAGGAACAGTAAGGATAAATTTGATACAAAGGGAAAAGAATCAGATGGGATTATTTCTGAGATCCCCCAAATCTTCCTAAATACAAATCAAGTCACTCTTCCTATGCGAGTTGTGGATCCTTTTTTCTTAACGTTGATTATTAATGGAAAAATGCTCAAGAATTGTATGATTGATTTAGGTGCATCAAATACAGTCATGCTTGTAGAAATGATAAAATCAATGGGATTACATGTAGATACTCCTCATGGGAGGTGTCAAGAAATGGATTCAAGAGAAGTACCTATTGTAGGTACTATTAAATCTTTGCCTTATACATTGGCTGCATTTCTAGAAAAGATATTAATAATGAGTGTTCTAGTAGTTGATATTCCACCTCAATATGGAATATTACTATCTGGGAAATGGAGTGCATAAATGGGAGGAAGTATTTAGTGTGATATGTCCTTTACAACATTTGATATAGCTGGTAAAAATTTCAAGGTATCTAGAGAAGTCAGAACTCCCCACATGATTGAAGAGAGTGAAGATGAAGAAATGAATTGTTTCTTGGATACTAACATTGGATCTTTTTAAGTGCAAGACAACAAAGCTGAGAAAAATGTCCAACATATGCTTTTGTCAGAAGAGAAGGAAAATCTTGTAAATAAGACTTACTTATGGAAAATGCACTTTGATGGTGCAAAATCAAAAGAAGGAGCTAGAGCGGGATTGTTACTAATAGCTCACAGTGGTAAGACCTACAAATTCTCATTTTCTCTTCTATTTACTTGTACTAATAATATGTCAGAGTATGAGGCTTTTCTAATAGGATTGAGGTTAGCTTCAAGACACAAGATTAGATGTATCAGAGTCATTGGGGACTATGAATTGGTTGTTTCTCAAATAATATCTAGATATGCTTCAAAGAATCAGAGGCTAAAACAATATAGGAATGTTGTTTGGGATGAGATTGAAAACTTTGATGTATTTGGCATTGAATGGATGGACAGAAGTCAGAACAAGATGGCAGATCTACTAGCTAATACTTCCTTGAGACCTGAAGACATTACTTTTGCAGGAATCTCTAGTATAGAGGTTCAATATAGACCATCCATTCCAAAAAATGCTGAAAGTTGGCAAGTCTTTGATGATGACATGGGTATTTTGAGCTTCTTATCTTGTGAATCAAAATTTTTTGAGAAAGAGATGGACTTTACTGGTTTTTTGGAGACCTTAGATGGAAAAGATAATATTCTTGGAAGGGAGTTTGTCCAACTAAATTCCAATAAGCTACCCAAATGTTTGGTTGTACTTGAGAGAGATTTTGATAGCAAAGACAAGACTTTATCTGCAAATACAGTGAGCAACCCTGAGGACTTGGAGGAGATAAACTTGGGGACAGCTCAAGATCCAAAAAAGGTATATATTGGTAAGAAGTTGTCCCCCAAGCTTAAACATTCACTAGTAGATCTTCTGAGAAAATATAGACATATTTTTGCATGGTCTTATGATGATTTAAAAGCATATAGAGAAGATCTTTTCCAGCATGAGATTCCATTAAGAGAAGGCACTAAGCCTTGTAGATAGAAGTTGAGACCTGTTAATCCTACTCTAGCACCCAAGATGCAAGATGAGTTAAAAAAGATGAGGGATGCAAGAATCATAAAACCTATAAGACATTCAGCATGGGTATTCAATTTGGTACCAGTAGCATGGGTATTCAATTTGGTACCAGTCAGAAAGAAAAATGGAGATATCAGATTATGTTTGGACTTTATAAATTTAAATATTGATTCTTTGAAGGACAATTATGGATTTCCCAACATGGAAGTAATGTTGCAAAGAGTCACAGGGTCTGAGATGATGTCCATGTTGGATGGCTTTTCAGGGTATAATCAGGTCAAGGTCAAGTAATCTAAACACTTCAAGACTACATTCACCACACCCTAGGGAACTTATGTATATGTTAGGATGTCCTTTGGCTTGACAAATGTTGGGGCTACTTTCCAAATATCCATGGATGTGGCATTTGCAGATTTTATAAACAAGTTTTTGGCAGTCTATCAAGATGATCTTACTACTTACTTAGAAAAGAAGATCAACACTATGATCATCTTGAAAAGATCTTTGTAAGAGCACTATAGTATGGGGTTTCCTTTAACCCAAAGAAGTGTGTAATTGTGGTAACATAGGGAAATATTTTGGGACACATTGTCTCTAAAGATGGAGTTAGAATTGACCCTGAAAGGGTGAGTGTAATTGATGAAGTCTCTCAGCCCAAAAATGTCAAGGGAATTCAATCCTTCTTTGGACAAGTGAACTTTTTGAGGAGGTTCATTACAGACTTTGCAGAGACTAGTTTGCCAATCTCAAAGATGATGAAGAAAGGAGCCAAAGTGGAATGGACTCAAGAAGCATGTAAGGATTTTTCAGATATCAAGAAGGCTGTCAAAGATGCCACTATTCAAAGAACCCTTGATTATGCCAAGCCACTTCAATTTTTCTCCTTTGCTTCTTATAATACTATTGCTGCAATATTATTGTAGAGGAATTCATAAGGCTATGAATAACCTATTTCTTTCTTCAGTAAGTCTTTGCAGGAAGCTGAAATATGATATTATGGAAAAACAAGCCTATGCTTTGGTCAAGGTTGTTAAATCATTTAGATGCTATTTGGTAGGAGAAACCATAATTGCTTATGTACCAAGTGGTGTTGTGACAGACATCTTAGTTCAATAAGAATTCTTAGGGAGGAGATGTAGATGGATCAACAAGATCTAAGAGTTTAATATTAACATCCATATCGCTAAGTTGGTAAGAGGTCTAGGGATTGCTAAGCTCGTGGCTGAAATAAATTTAGATGCAAATCAAATTAATATGCTAGAAGAAGAGAATATACCTTACATTTGTGATATGGATAATTCTGATTGGTACAAGGTCATCAGTAGATATTTGTAGAAGATGGTGCTTCCTCATAACATGAGTGATAATAAAAAGAGAATAGTCAAGTTGCATGCTCTGAAGTATGCAAAAATTCAAGGATGACTACGGTGGAGGAGCAATGAACAGGTATTTATCAGGTGTAGATCATGAAAAATTTGAGGATCTCTTAAAAAAATTGCATGATGGTGCATGTGGTTTCCATTACATGGCTAAGACTATTTCCCATAAGATTATCAGATCTGATTTTTGGTGGCCAGCAATCTTCAAGGATGCTCATTAATATGTTAGAAAATGTGATGCTTGCAAGAGATTTTTGGGCAAGCTAAAGTTTGGCAGGAATCTTCCTTTGAAGCCTATTATAGTTGAGGCACCTTTTTAGAAGTGGGGGATGGATTTCATTGGTGAAACCCTAATAATTCTAGTGGGGGTCATTCATGGATCCTAGTGACAATTGACTATTTTACTAAGTGGGTGGATGAAATTCTCACTAGAAGAGCCACAAGTAGGATTGTGATTGATTTTATAATGTAGAATATCCTGACTAGATTTGGTTGTCCAGAAACCATTGTAGTGGACAATGTTATGTGCTTCATATCACAAGAGTTCAGTGATTTCTTTCAGCAATATAGGATCCAAATTTCTTATTCTTCCCCATATCACCCCCAAGGCAATGGTCAGGCTGAATCCAGTAACAAGAGATTGATAAAGATTATCAAGAGAGTACTAGATATAAACAAAAAGGTCTAGAATTCAAAATACCAGCTTTCTCTATGGGCAGATAGAGTAACAATGAAAAGGCTATTGGATGTGCAACTTTTGACTTAGTTTAAGGTATTCACACCAGATTACCCTAGAATAATTTATTACAAATGTATAAATTTGTCCAAACTTATGATGATGAGTTGGATGATGATATGAGAATCATATTGGAGGATTTGATACAACTTGATGAGTCAAGAACGGAATCACATGATGGTAATATCAAACTGCAATTACAGTGCAAAGATCTGTTTGACCAAAGAACCACTGTTAGGAAGTTTGAACTTGAGGATATGGTTATGATGTGGAATTCTAGAATAGAGGACAAAGGGAAACATGCTAAATTTGAACCTATTTAGTTAGGCCCATATAAGATTCATGGAAGGTGGGGTTTTGATTCATACACGTTAAAGGACTTAACTTGAAATATTCTAGAATTTTCAGTTCATGGACAATTCTTGAAGTTTTAATTTTCTTGAAGTATCCAAAATCCATGAACAAGTAATTTTTTACATATTCTTTTTGTGTTTTTATGTTGTAGGTTAGTTTTCTTTTCCAGTAGGTGGTCTTCTTTATCCCAGAGAATTTTGAATCCTTGTCATGCCTGTAAGAGGCATACATCCCTAGATGGAGCCACTGTTAGCACAAGCTAAAATTTCAGGGTTCCCTATTTTCTCACCTTATCTCTACAATTATTTTGGCCTCTGGCCTAAAGACCTAAGTCTTGGTAGGTAACAATCTTGGCTAAAACGCCTTAAAACCTCAGACTTTTTCTATTTCCTTGTTACTTTTTGGAGTCACTTAAATTCTTTTAAGTCATGTGCGCTTTTACCATGCCCTCTACTCGCACAATCTCCTGACCAAAACCAAATATTCCATTTCCTTAGGAGATAACATGCACGCCATCGATCTTGTCATAGCATTATTCTAATCCCATGGTTGGCACTAGATCTCACAATATATTTCTGATGTCATCGAAGGTCTTGAGATTCAGCGCAGGCCATCAATCAAGTTCTTTTCATGTGTTCATCTTACGACTGGAGTGTGATCTTGTGATTAACCCAGAGTTAATGAATATGTTCAGCAACTTAGAGATCCCTTTAGTCACACAATCTCTAGATAAACCTTCAGTTAAATCAAACCAAGATGGGCTAGCCAAGATTGAATTAGAGCCATATATGTAGATCTAATCGGGGGCTCACGCATGATTGCTAGATAAAGGTTAAAGTCTTGTAATGTTTTAGAGATATGGCAATATTTATTGATCTTGTCATGATCGTGTGGTGCGCATGTGATCTCAGATTAAACCATGAGTCAAGGAATTCATCTGGAAACTTGGAGACAAGAGGAAAGTGATTACCTAGGGTTAAAGTGTAGGTTGAAGACAGGTTAAAGGTGGAGGACAAGTAATAGATTAACAAGTGGCAATTGGTGGGCCCAAGTGAATGTACTTGGCACTGAATCTCGGAATGATTTTGTAAAGTCTTAAGTGATTTAGCAATTTAGTGTAGGCCGTTGATTAAAGTTAGGATCATAGGCTGTCAAGTGATCTCGTGATGAAAAGACTAGGTACAAGATCATTTGGAGATTCAGCGCAGACCATAGATAAAAGGAAAAATGTGTGGCTGGCACTAAATCTCATGATAAACTAAGGGTTAAGTAAAAGATCTGGTGATTCAGTGATTGTGTTGTCTCTAAATCTTGTAATAGAGCATAGTCAAGCCTAGGTTAGTTAATAAAAAATTTGTTTCATAAAGGGCTCGGGTTAAAAAAAATTTAATCGATGGGCATGGTTTAAACTTGTGATATGGCTTGATCTCAACCGTCCAATTTATTTTTTGTGCCACCTATGACTCTTGTAATGAATTTTCAAATATTTAAATGTTTCTTAGTGCATTTTTCATGGTGGTGGACTCATATCTTTGATACAAAGCTATTAATGAATCAATCAAATCTTTTGGATCAAATTTGCACAGATGTTGAAAGGCGTAGGGATTGAAATCTGATATAGAGAGATGCATTTATGTTGAGAGTTGACAGATAGAGGTTTCTAGATCAACAGATAAATGCATTTAGCAGTGTTGTTCTCTTCTAAATTTATTTTTAGCTACTCTCTATGTTATGACATGGAATTTCTTGCACCTCAGGGTTCCACACTCACATCTATGGATTGGGGAGAATTGATTGCAGGTCAGATTTGCATGGGGAAAAGAGAAGAGATAGGGTTTCAAATTGACATTAGAATTGAATGTTTTCATTACTTGGTTATAAACCCTAACCCTAAATGGTCTAAATCTTGTAAGCATTCTTATTCCTATAAAAGAATATTCAAGACCATTTACAAAGGGCTGGAAAATTAGGAAAGTAGAAAGAATCAGGATTATGCTTGTTTCTAGTCTAGGATATAGCAGATGTATTTTTAGATTGTATTAAGACAGGACTAAAAGTTCTTTCATCTTTTTCATATTGTCATATTGCTTATTTCCTTTTCATATTGATTCGGGAACTAGTTTCATCATAATTAATATAAGTTGTTTCAGATTTGAGTCTCTCATTTGTGTTATCTATTGAGTTATAAGTTTTCTAGCTTACTGTATAAGTCTTGCTTATTCATATGTGTCTTCCATAAGTCTTTGGTCTTAGATCAAATTAATGCTTTGGGTATTACATTGATTTTTCCTAGATATCTATCTGAGGATCTTGTAGTGTGTGATCTGAGAGTTCTTATGTTTATGGCTTTGAATATTTTCCAATAAGGTGTTTCAACTTTAGTATTGTATTTAGGATCTATCCCAATGGATAAGGCACTGATCTAGGATTAGTATTTCTATTGAAATATATATCTGAAATGGTTTGGCTATGTTCTGTCCAAAAACTATAATCATACTCGTTACTAAAGCTCTTTACATTTACAGTTCTTCTTCTTATTCCACCCATGGTAGTGGAGATTCAATGAATGATAGGTTGGAATTTAGTAATTACTTACCATTCATCTGTTATTCAAATCTAGAAGTAGAAGGTGTTGTAAAGAGTTGAGTTTAGTCTGGATTAGGTGTACCCGCCTTGGTTTTGGAGAGCCAGAAGTGCAAAGGGTAGTCTTGACCCTATAGTTGGTCTAGTTATCTTACAGAGATTTCATACTTGGAGCTAACCACTCCTAACATCAGTCTTAAGATATATTGGTTGTTTTTTTGTAGCGTAACAATTTTAAACATAAACACCATGGGTTACTTATCACTTTGGCTGAGCAGTTTCATAGTGAGCATAATACCTTTCATATGCCCACAAGTGAGATCATAGTGACCTTGGAGGATGTATATAGGATTCTCTAGATTCCTATTAGAGGAGAGTTAGACATATATGAGTATTCTCATCATTTAGGGTGGTTAGCCTTATAGATTCTTCCAGGATGATACTATCCTAGATCAATGGATTACATGTGATAGTATGATGACACAGTATTCGGTACAGTATCCATTATCATGTTTCCTAGCAGGTATCATAGGATGTATAATTATTCCTGATAGAGGGAAACAAGGGTTTCAAACTAGGTGGGGATTGGTTTTAAAAGAGCTACTAGAGAGGCCAATGAATCTCACATGGGGAGATTTTCTGTTAGCTCATATCTACCATGAGTTGCATGAGGTCATGTACCACAAGGCTAAGAGCCTCATAGTAGGAGTATTGGTATTGCATATTTGCACATGGGAGGAATTTCCTATATGCCTACTAGTGGTGGATGATACCCGACAAGATGGACAACCATTTATATTCAGATATGTAGGGTATGTTACACAACTCCATCTAAGCCAGAGAGGATATTGGTGTTGGCAGCTAGATACTATGATAGTTGTGACTTGGCGACCATACAAGGGGACAAAGGCATGGGGTGATTGGGCCTGTCAGAGTAGAGAGATGTACATGAAACACTCACTGATTAGGCAGAGGACTAGTGTGGTTATGATATTTGCAGAGGCAATTTGGTCACGCTCGGGCCATCTCAGCAAAGTTTACAACATATGCCCAATTTTCTGTTAAGGGAAAATTGGGATGGAGCCCATGACTTGTATACGCGTTAGCAGTACATGATATGACCAGGATTGTCTGAGCTACTTAGGATTACCTGGATGATATAGCTGATGCAGGTATGATGCTCGAGTATTAGGATTATTTTGGTAGGCATCCATTCCCTCGATTCATAGATCCAGCAATGAGAGTGTTGAGGATAGAGGACGTAGACCCGATCCCCATCGATATTCCAGTGATAGTTCCTAGGAAAACAGGTGCAGACCCAAGGCCTAGTTCTATCAGAGCAGTACCCATAATTGGGCAAAGATGGAGGGAAGAGGGTTATGGGTCAGGTGTAGTTAGTATAGATGTACCCTCAGGATCACGGGCTTCCCCAGTGGTAGGACAAGATACAATATTTTTTATGAGGCACTTTGATAGGTCAGACAACATTAGGATGGCCAGGCAGAGCAGGTTCATGATGAGTAGGGTGAGTAGGGACAGGCTCTAGGACAGGGACATGGAGAGGCATAGGAACCTTGAACTCCACAAGATATCATTTTTTTGCTAAGAGAGAGGGTACACACTCTCTAGATAGAGGTAGTTGTAGCTCAGATGAGTGTTGTTGGTTGTATTTCCTATTTTTCTAGTTCTCCTAGTTCCTTGTCTTGCTCTCTGAGTTCTAAGGTATTCAAATTCAGTTATCTCTCATTCATTCTAGCCTTACCCATGTCAAATTTCAGGTTTCCAAGTCTAAACTTTGCTCATTATGCAAAAACCCTGAAAAACCCTAGTCATATCCAAGTGTTAAATGATGAAATGAAACCCTAGGTCATGCCTTATGTTTCATTGTTACCTTTTTCATTCACTTAAGGCATGTGTTCTATTTAAATTCACCTCGTCGCGTTACCCTAGCTGAATATTCCATTTTCTTTCCCAACTTTGCTTTTTCCTTGTGTCGCGTAGTCTCATTTAAAGTCAGAATATTCCTTCAGTGTTCCAAGACTTAGCGATTTCTTGCAGTCAGGTAGTCGCAAGATATCCATGTTATAAAGCTTTGTAAAGATGGGACCCACTGTTAGTCGGGTGATCACGGGAGAAATTAAACAGTTATGAAAATGTTCTCAGACTTCGTGATTACTTCATGTCGCGTTATCGCCAGATCAAGCCAAAGCTAACAGTTAAGTTTTCCTTCAGTCGCGTGGTCTCGAAATAGAATGGTGGTTAACAGTTTTCATCTCAGACTATGCGACTAACCCTTTGGATTTTTTAGTATTGCTTAGTCAGGATGTCGCCAGAACAAGATAAATTCTTCAGTTTTTCGTTATGCAGCAAGTAAACCAATGATTGTGTGACATGTGTCATAAGGCTGGTGGCTGTTGAGAGAAGGTTATCGCGTGGCTGTCAAAAAGAAGAAATGGATTCAGCGACTTCGAGACTAAGGTGCTTTCCCTTCAGTCACGGTGTTTGGGAATGATTTCAGGGTATGTATGAAAATTGAGCGATTAAGCGACTGCCGTCAGATGAAAGAATCAGAAGATCCAACAATGGTCGTGATTTCTGGAAAGAAAAGTGCCCCAGGGGAAAATTCCTCCCGACTTGGCGATTAGGGTATGTCGCGAAGTCGTCAGAAGTGAAAAGGGGGCACTTATAACATGTTAAGGTAAAGTTGAATGCTTAGGATTTGATTCTGCGACCGGGCGACAAAGGAATCATTCAAAGCCTCACTCACTCGCTAACATTTTGAAGCGATCATAAAACAACTCGCGAGGATGCGATGAGTTAAAAGAGGAAACACTTCGCTCAGTCGCCAGTAAATGATGATAAAAGGAAAATAGCTCGTGAGCGGGCGACTAAGGATAAAATGGAGCAGTCGCGCACTCACAGTCAGTGACAAAATAGGATTTTTTAGCTCGCAAGTAGGCGACTGAGCAAAGATCAGATGCAATCGCTCATCCACGCATAAGATGAAAGCTGGAGTACTAAGTGGTGTGACTGAGCAATCAGGGAGATAACTATGAGGGTTAATGGTAACGGTTAGTCACCAGGTCTCAAAAAGAAAGATGATTTAAGGTTAACTATGCGCGACTTTGATTGTAGTTATGTCCCATAATCGCCAGATGATCACTTGGGTTAGCCAAGGTTAAGGGAGCACATTGTCGGCAAGTCTTGAGATGGAACCATGGTTAGTGGCAGAGGCCCGTGACAAAGAGAATTAATGTAGTCACGTAGTCGCGTGATTACAAAATCTAAAAAATGGTGGCAGTTTTGTGATGTGACAGAGTAAATCTCCCGGCAACCAATCAGAGGCTCAAATTTTGATTACTGTGCATTAAGAGTAGCTGAGATGTGAGACAGATAACGAACCAGAATGTGACATGTCATCTTTCTTAAATGTTAAATGATTGCTCCAAGGATTCATTTTTGAATATTTGATTTCCTTTCAACTTCAGCAACTACGGCTAGGTTTTTCAAAGTTCACGACATGGCAAATTAATGGCAGAACTGATGTTTTTGAATTATGAGCTGTGTACTCTGAATGACGGCTATACGGAGTTGATAGTGCATTCATTCTCGTTCACCGTACTTTTAGTTTTCAGAGCCAAGTTGCTGATTTTCAGAAGAGTGATATTTTGCGCAGTTTGCATTGTTTTCAAGGTTCATCAGAGAGTTCTAAATTGCAGAAGATTGTGCACAGAGAAAACAACTGATATTTTAGATTAGATTTGTTTCAATATTGGTAAAGGAAAAAGAGATTCAGCATGTTGCAAGGATGAGCAGAGCTATGAGCGTCACTTCAACAAGTGGAGGGAGTGGAGAAGAACAGAAAGGAAAAGCAAGTTACTCTGATGAGTTTCTCCATCTCCTGCCAGGTTCAACACAGAATAAGAAGGCCGATGCTAGTGTCCTCCTGGATGAGTA
>MU227529.1:3303854-3320820 GCA_018584345.1 Thuja plicata | reverse complement strand
TAGGTTATCCCTCCTATAAAGAAAAGGAAGAAGGATGAGAATCCTTGTATCACTGATTCTTGTTATGCTTATAACTATGGTTTGTATGATTATATCTTGCATCTGGTTATGCTTGGTTATTTGCAAGGTAATTCACAAGTTGGTTCAATAAAAGATACATAGCAAATCAGTGTCCACATCAACAAATACTATGTAAACAGAAATCTTAAGAGGTAAAACCTGCCTAAGTATATGTGGAGCTCAAAAACGAAGAAGGACCTTATCCAGTCCTTAGAAATTAGGCTTTTCTTGTCTCTGAATCAGTATTAGAAGGCATAGTGTTCAAGTATTTATTTCAAGCACTGTGGTTCATGCAAGAAAAATCCCTAACAAGTGTCATGAAGTGTGATCAACACATATTAGATCTGATAGCAGACATAGATCAATGGGTTGTTGCTGTGTAAGCCAAGAGGAGTCAGAGGGTAGCCACTACAAAAGCTTAATGTGATCATTATTAGTGCATAGCCACCCTGCAGACTAGCAGGGCTTCATACTATGTGGCCACATACAGTGCAGTGGTACCAGTGGCATATCAGTTGTTCCATATTCCTAGTTCATTGCTAGATCAGAGGGCGCTCGCACGCCTCCCATTGATGATTTTCCATAGACATCGCAACCTACACCACATATTCTTGATGCTGAAGACATGGCCAAGAGTTATCCATAGTTTATTGATATACATTTTGATGTTGTACCCATTTTTGTTCTTATCTTATGATGACATTGCTCCAAGTTTTTTGTATATGTTGAGATGTACCCCTAACACATTTGATGATATGTATAGAAACACATGATTCAATTTCCTCAAACCTGTGTTGATGTGATATGGTTCATGAGATGTTCTATGTATGGATGCATTTTTGTTATACTTTATGTAGATGAATATCTATGTTTATGCAAATGTTAATGCAGCGGTTGATGTGAAATGATATCTAGATGTATGGATAGTTCTTGCAATGATGTCATGTTTTCAATATATTTTGTGATGCATATAGATGTATGAATTAAATTTTAATCATGTTTATGAATATATAATGATGTAATGATGTGTAAGGAAATGAATAATATGGATATTATGTTTATGTAATGCAATGCAATGTTTCTAACATCTCATGTATGGAAAGGATGAACTATCAACGCAGGTACTCAAGCATGCCTCTATCAACATGTAGCTTAGCCACTTGATAATGAGAAGATCAATGAATGAGAACCTCAGATCCTTCACATCAGAGAGAGATATCAATATTATGCAGATTTCAACACCATGCAGATGCAGATACAAGACTAACATGAATGCAACCTAAGGTGTAGTCACTGAACTTTTAGCTTTGAAATTTTTCATCATTGAGTTGGAACATTGGAGTCACTACAGTCCTTATTGGTGCCACTCCGACCATAAGAATATGAAAATGAATTTCATCGGATAATGTATGGGATACTAATGTAAGCATTAGGACACAAAAGTTGAGATGACCTGAATGATGTTTCTAGTTGATGTTGCAAGAGTACACCAGTATCAAGGCATTCAAAGTCAAGATAACCATGAGTGTGATCTTGCATAAACAAGAAAATAAATAATAGTCAAGAAGATAGTTTCAACCTCACCTTGGCATGCAAGTAAAAAGGGTCGAGGGATGTGAGGCTTTTTTGCCTTAATGCAGGAGCTCTTATCACATACACCCAGTTTATTTGACATTGTAGGATCATCGGGACCACACCAAAAAGTAGTAGACAAAGAAAAGATTAATGAAAATCAATGAGAACAAACAACATACAAAGATAAATTCAACATACTTCATCCAGTTTTAGAGTTTTTGGATGTGTAGATGTATAAGGTGTTGGGAAACACCATTTTTCTTGTGAGTGCATTGTGTTTAATTTCTATCGATCTGTTGTTTATGTTTTCATTACCCAATGTGTGTTAAGAAACATAGATGTATCCAAATAGGTAGTGTTAAGAAACACTGTTGATTAAGGTATTGAGAAACTCCTATTGCATCAATAGTGAGATGTCCTTCAAAAATGACAATATTACTGACTCTGGTGTAATACAAATATGTGATCAAGTTGGGGACCCATGCCCCCTAGTAAAAAACCCAAATTGTTATGACTAACCTAACTCATACTGCAAGGACAAAGCTAATTCGATTGCCCCAAACTATGAATTTGGATCGGTTTCAAGCCAGGAGGGTTCTCAAAAGAACCAAAGTGTCACAAAAGTGACAGAAAGCTTATGTACAAACTGAAATGAAGGATTGCCAAGACTGAGCATTGATAGATGGAATGGTGAGTACAAGAGGAGCCTATTTACCAAGTTTTCACCTACTTGGCAGAGATTCTATTTTCCTATTAGGGTACTTATTTACCAGGTTTTCACCAAGGCACTTTTTCCTTCTTTTTCAAAAATTTTGGTATTTTTCCATTTTTTATTTTTTTGGTTGATGCATCAAGGTGCCTGTTTACCAAGTTTTCACCAAGATGATCATTGTTTTTCAAGGCTTTTTCCAATTTTTAGTCTTTTTCCAAGATCATAAATATGTACATTATGTTGGTCACAGAGAATACCTTAGGTGTAGAATTTATTCAAATGGAGAGTGTTGATGGGCTCCCATAGGTGTTTTCCTTTAGGTGAGGAGAGTCAATAGGCTCTGGAGATGAATGCTACAATTATGATATAAGGACCTAGCCAGTTGGTTTCAAATTTCCCATTTTGTTCTCCATGTGACTGATTACGAGTGTTTTCTCTCAACACTAGGTCACCCACCTGAAGTTCTCTTGATTTATCCTTTTTATTATACCCTCTAGACCATCTTTTCTAATAAGCTCCAAGGTGATCGAATTCCACTTACTGACGTTCATCCATCGATTCAAGTTCTTGCAGCCTTGAGACTCTATGATCTTCATCTATGATAAGCCTTCATAGATAAACCCTCAGAGATTGGAGTTCTACTTCTATGGGTGATATTTTTTTTTCTCCATAGACAAGAGCAAAGTGGGTTTCCCCAGTAGGTGTTTTGATACTTTTTCTACATGTCCATAGTGCGAGATTGATCTACAGGTGCCAATCCCATCTAGATTTGTTCACAATATGGTGCAAGATTTTCAGCAATTTTTTATTGGAGGCCTCAGCCTTTCCATTACCTTGTGTTAGTAATAACTAAGAGGAGGGGGGGGGGGGGGGGGGGGTGTGAATTAGTAACCTCAAAAATTAATCCTTAAATCAATCCTTAAAACTTATAACCACAAATTATGTCTCTTAGTTATCTTATGTCCTACAAGATGTATGCCTTGAAATACTTTTATCAATTTTCTACTTGTCAGATTGCTTTGTAAATCTCTCTTCTGTATGATTACCGATAAGTAGTTAACTATTTACTAAAACACAGTAAATATACAGAGTATACCGATCAATCCAGAACTGCATATGTGAAATGTAAAACACTAAAGTAATAAAACATAAACACATAACACATGGATTTTTAATGTGGAAACCCTATTAAGGGAAAAAGCACTGGGATCAATACCCTAAATTTTTACTCTTCTGAAGTGAGCCTTGTTAAGAGCCAACCCTATTAAAGGTTACAAACACACTGTTAGGTGTGACCTTGTTAGAGGATTTAACAATAGTTTGTCAGCTAGTATCTGGCATCTAATGCTACCATCCTTGATCAAACACTCACTTGGCCTGTCAATAGGTATTGGGCATATCCAATGCTACTTTTATGATCAAACTTTTTGATACTCCTTGGGATGTATCTCAATTGTAAAAGAATTTTAAGTCCTAGTCGGTTAAGAGGCTTTATGATTCAGTGGTTAAACTGAAACACTAGTGATCTATTCATACATACAACTCAATGGAAATTTTTTAGATCTATTGTAATTCCATTACCTCTCTGATCAATATAATCACTTATACCTTTGCTCCACACTATTCTGCTCTGTGATGTTGTCTCACTATTTGTCAGTGTCTATGAGATCTGGCTCTTTCTTTAGCTTGTTGATAAGGACTGAAAGAAGAATTTCTTCTCCTTTAGATTCTCTTTATCATCTTTCCTCTATTCTCTTTTTCACCCCTCACACCCATACATAATGAATTGGGTTTGTCTCTTATATAGACATGATTTCTCCTTTTCTTGGCTTTCTTGATTCTTGGCATATTCCACAATTCTCACCAATAGATTTAAAGCAAAATCCTAATTTATCTCAAAGAGATATTCTTACCAACTGGACAAATAAGCTTTAAATCAATTACTTATCTCAGGCTTTATCTAGATGATTAAAACAATGATAAGTATCCATTAATTCTAACTTTAGCTTCTTGACAACTAAGCATTTTGTCATTTTCTGAACTCTCTGTTCTATCGATCAACACTTCATTTAGTCATCGGTGATGACTAACTATTCCTTCGGTGTGAATTTAGTTGTCATCAAGATCTCTGTCCTTTGTCTTTTCCATCGGGCAACACTGAAATTGTTTCCATTGGTTTACTCTGTGTTTTTCTTGTCAGGCAACACAATAACTTTGATCGTTGGTAATGTAGTGTATTAGCTCATTGGGTACACTATGACTCTTCTCTTATACTTTGACCATTGGTGTGCACTCTGTCAGTGTATGCAGTCACTTAGTGAATACTTGACTTGTATGCATTACTGATAGCATAGCCTTGATTCATCGGTTCTTTGAATTCTTTGGTAATATTTTCATGACCATATAGATTATATCAAGTTGAAATCAATGAAAATACAATGCATTAATTGATTTAATGCCTTGCATGATCATCAACTTAACATCTTCAAATATTCAATTAGTTACATGTCATCAACCTCTCCCTTTGGCATTGATGGTAACATACTACATTATCATACTATACTATTAATAATACAATATGAAATATACAGTTTCATCAAGATTTTCTAATGTAACTAATACAAATGTCTGGCTTTCGGTAAGCTCAAATAGCTTTTATTTGATTCTTGCAACTTTCTTTCTATCTTCAATCCCTTCACTAGATAGATGTAGAATCTTTCTTTCTATAATGTGATGTGTTCTCCTTCTGTGTCAAACTCTCTCCATTTGACTATTCTCCTTTCTTGTGATGTCTCTTGTCAACAATTCTCTTCCTTTGTGTGTACTCTCCCTTTGTTGTTACATTCTCCCTTTGGATACTTCGATGGATATGATCTTTCCCTGAGTTGATAATGGATATAATCTCTGTATGATAATGATATATCTCTCTCCCTTTGACAACAATGCCAAACAAACATATTTTCAAACAAGATTTTGACGGTGATGTCAAGTGGATCCTTTCTATCCATAATATATTCCTTTAATTTCCCATTCCATCGGTAACAACCCTGGTGCTTGGTGTAGATAAATACCTTGTTGTGTATAGATGTATCTATGAAGTCCATCTCTTTTCTTGCATCAACATGAATGATAATCGATAATATGCAGGCTGACGCAACCTTCTGGTCATCTTACTGACTGGTAGGCAGGGGTCTGACCCCTAGTCTCTTTCTCAAGTATTCAAATGCATCCTTGGGCAGTGGCTTGGTGCATATATCAGCCAATTGTTCCTTTGATTGCACATACTCAAGTATCACGTCTTTTACCTGAACTTGTTCTCTCAAATAATGATACTTGATGGAAATATGCTTTGTTTTAGCATGTATGAATAGATTCTTGGAAATGTTTATTGCACTTGTATTATCACAATAGATAATTACTATTTCTAAAAGTTTCATATGCATACCTTCTAGTAATTGTTTGATCCATGCAATATTTGAGCAGTTTGCAGCAGCAAAAACATACTCTACTTCTGCAGTAGACTGAGAGATGCATCCTTGCTTCTTGTTGATCCATGTGACAAGTCTATCACCCATAAAGAATGATCCTCCTGTTTTTCTCTTCCGGTCATCAATATTTCCAACCCAATCAGCATTGGTAAAGAACTTTACTTCAAATTTTTCTTCTCTTTTATACCATAAGCCATATTCCTTGATATTCTTTAGATATCTTTGGATTGTTTTCACAACAGTCATATGTGATTCTCTGGTATTAGCAAAAAATCTAGCAACTATTCCTATTACATGTGCAATATCTGGTCTAGTATGTACAATATACATGAGTTTTCCAATCATTGATCTATACAAAGTCTGATTTACCTCTGATGACTTGTCCTCCTTTGTCAGTTTGCACCCAGTTGCCATTAGTTTTCCAACTGGTTTGGATTCTTCCATCTTGAATATTTTTAGTACTTCTTTAATGTACTTGGATTGTGTAATGAAAATACCTTCATCTTGTTGCATGATCTGTAGACCAAGAAATAACTTGATCTCTCCAAACATAGACATTTCAAACTCTTTTCTTATTTCATTAGCAAATGATTTTCATAGAATATCATTGCCTCCAAATATGATTTCATCAATAAATATCTCAGCAATCAAAATTTTAGCATCAATATCTTCCTTCAAATAAAGATTACTATTTTCACTAGTCCTTACAAATCCAATACTTATAAGATAGGAGTGAAGTCTTTCAAACTAGGCTCAGGGTGCTTGTTTCAATCCATACAAGGCTTTGTGTAGTCTACATACCATGTCCCTCTTGTCTGGATCAACAAACCCTTCTAGTTGTTCAATGTATACCTCTTCTTCAAGTATTCCATTTATGAATGCAGCCTTGACATCCATTTGATATACCTTGAATCCTTTACATGCAACATAAGAAAGTAATATTCTCACTCCTTCTAGCCTAGAAATGGGTGCAAAGGTCTCTCCATAGTCAATCCCTTCTTCTTTTACATATGTCTTGCATACTAGTCTTGCTTTATTTATGGTGACTTCTCCATTCTCATTCAGTTTATTCCTAAATATCCATTTTGTACCGATGACATTCTTGTCATCTGATCTCAGCACAAGTGTCCATGTCTTTTTTTTCTCTATCTACTCAATCTCTTCATTCATAGCACTTATCCATTCATCATTATCTAGTGCAGTAGTGACAGCTTTGGGCTCATAATCACAAATAAGACATCTTGTATTTAGAGACTTACTTCTAGTTCTCATAGCAGCCTTTTTATCTCCTATGATCTGGTTCTATGGATGGTTTCTTCTAACATATCTTGCAAGTACATGTTCATCTCTTTGTCTATCAGCTTGATGATCATTTTTTTCTTCATTCTATTCTCCATCACTTTGTTTATCATCCTGAGCAATATTCTGATCATCGATATTTGTAACCTGATGCTTAGGTGCAATGATCTGTTGCTCGGGAGCTCTACATTGTTGCTTGGGTAGAGTTTCAAGTTCCTCATTGTAATTAAACCTATTTTAGTCCTCTGGTTCTTTAGTGCTTTCCTTTTCATTCTTCTCTGAAAATTCATCTATCTTTACATTTGCACTTTCAACTATTTTGTTAGCGGCTTTATTTAGACATGTATAAGCCTTGCTCTTGGTAGAATACCCTAGAAAGATTCCTTCATCACTTTTGGAGTTAAATTTTCCATTTCTATCATCTTTTAAGATATAAAATTGACTGCCAAAATTTTTGAAATAACTTACATTGGGTGTGTATCCATACCAAAGCTCATAAGGTGTCTTTTTGGTGTCTTCCTTCAATTGTACTCTGCTTAATGTGTAAACAATAGTACTGATAGCTTCCCTCTAGAAGATTTGGGTGATGCCTTTCTCTATCATCAGTGTCCTTGCACAATCAACTATGGATCTATTCCTTCTTTCAACAATTCCATTTTGTCATGGTGTTCTCAGTGTAGAGACCTGTCTTCTGATTCCATGCTCATTAAAAAAGTTAGTGAATTCATCTTAAATAAATTCCCCTCCTCTATCTGATCTTAATAATTTTAACTCCTTACCACTTTTCTTTTCAACCATTGCCTTATACCATTTAAACATCTTAAATGCTTCTGATTTATCTTTTAGAAACATGACTGTCATCATTCTAGAGTAATCATCAACAAAGAGAATAAAATATCTATCTCCGTAATAACTCTTTGTCCTCATAGGTCCACATAAATCAGTATGGACTAATTCTAGAATGACATCAGATGTATAGGTTTTTCTTTTGAAACTAGACTTTGTCATCTTACCTCTTTGACAATTCTTACACATGATGTTGTCAGGCTTGGTCATCATCAGTAAGCCTCTGACATTTCTCTTTTTTCTAATCTTTATCATGCTGTCAAAATTCACATGACACAATGTTTTGTGCCACAACCATATGTCTTCGTTTGTAGCAATCTAACAAGTGGTGTTAGTATCATTCAGATAGAATAAGTTACCTTTTGTCTGCTCACCACTACTAATTAGATTTCCTAATTTATTGAAGATCTTTGCTTTCTTATTTTCAAATGCTACTCTGTGACCTGAATTATTCAACTGAGAAACACTCAATAGATTATAATTCAATCCATTAACCCAATAAGAATTTTCACATTTTATCTGGTTATTCAACATCATGGTTCCTCTACCTTCAATTGGACAAGGTGAGTCATTACCCATTCTTACTAAACCACCTTTATAGTATTCAAAAGTTTCAAACTTTTGCTTATCATCAGTCATATGGTGAGTGTAGCCACTATCTATGATCCAGACATCATTTTTACTAACTTTAGATATGAGTTCAATTTCTACATACATTTCTTCATCATCATCTGAATCATCTTTTACTACTACAAACACCATCTCCATGTCTGTTGGAAACACTAAGAGGCGGGAGGGGGGGTTAATCAGTGTTTAGCTGATTAGTCAAATTCATCAACTAAAACATAAATCAATCATATAACACTTGAAGCTTAACACAAGATCACATAACACAAGACATGATTACAAGGAAACCTTGATTAGAGGAAAACCCCGGTGGGAATTAGTACCCACAAATATTGCACTAGTATAATGAACCCGTTAGAGTTCCTTTGCCTTGTTAGGAGCAGTCTTTACAATCTAAGTATAATGACCTAGTTAAGGGTTTGAACCTGTTAGAATTATTTTACAAATAAACCTATTAGGGGTGAGGACTCACTATCCAAGAGCTCACTTCTTAAATAGAAAGAAGGCTACAACCTCCTGAGAATAGATATGCACTATATCCAAAAGTGAACTGTTGCATGTGACACAAATGTCTGATCACTTCCAGTTATGCACTTATGCTCTTAACTTCTTTAGGGGCTCTATCTCATACTAATATCTTCATGCTACTCTACTATACATCTTCTCTGACTATTTCAATGACTCTTCAAATGTATCTTTGCATTATATATATATGTCTTTATGCCTGAATAGACGCGACTACAAACAAGACCTTAGTTGGCCCAAAAACATAATACACAATACTTCCAAAAAAATTGGCTTAAGCATGTTTACAACAATTTTTAATATATGATTACAAACTTAATATAATAGGCACTTAGCCTTTACATAACAAAATATTACACACTAATCAAAACAATAAATTCGGCTTCATACTCTATATTCTGGACTACTGATGTACTTGTTCTTTCTATAACTTTTCCATACTTCCATTCCATACCATGCATGTATAAGGTAAGCATAATAACATTCCATAGAGCTTAAATCTGAACGCGCATATCTTGATGTGGTCGTACACACCTGCACTGATGCCCTGATCAATTGCAAGTCACTGTTCTATTTTGTCTTCTGTACTTAGTCAATTTTCACTTCATAGTTTACTGTCAAAACTTCATATGACTTTGTTTCCATAATGAAAACACAAAATAAACTTTCTGGGAGTCAACTTTCCAACAATATCCCCCTTTTTCATTAATGGCAACAAAGGAATGTGGCCAAGTTACTCAAATTTGACTAACACAAAAACTATATATCATTATACTTTATAATATATACTACTCCCCATATATGCACATATTCCTTGTATATTACTCCCCCTTTGAGATAAATGACAAAGGTGTAAAAATTGTAAGTCTCTAGATACTTACTCCATATATACATCTGGATATACAACCTAGAGATTCTTTATCTCTTGCTGCGAGAATGCCTTCATTGCATCAACTGTCTGGAGATGGGTGCATAGAGCATAAGTGAGCTTCTCCATTTTTATCAGGTCCATGCAGGGACCTTGATCATATGTGAAAATAGTGGTATCAATTTGTTTGATGTTCTCATCCAGAACTGCTAAGGAGGGTGCTAGTGCATTTCTCAATTGGTTCTATCTGATTCTTATCTTATTAATCTTGAATTTTGCCTTTTCAATCTTGTCAAGCTGACCTTGATAGATACTGTTGCAGATGTTCATGTCTTGTGTGGATGTCTCGACTAATTTCCTAACACTGTCAACCAAGGTATCTACCCCCTCTATCTTCTTGATATGTTCAGAGGTGAATTTCACCTTGTCCATGCAGTTGGCTATTACATTTCTACCTTTAGCTGCCAACTCTTTCAACATAGATTGACCAATCTTCAATGACTTTAAATCTAAGGAAAAATTATTTACTAGTTCATTCAACCTTTCCTTTTTGTACTCATCTTCTGCAATTCTAGTAGTTGAGTCTACTAAGCTTGTAAAATGTTCTTTGAAGCTTGTTAGTATACTATCTACATCATCAACTGACTAAATTTTTTCTACTTTCTTGTTTGCAGGTACTAGGTCATTCATGATGTTTACTGATTCCAAGAAGAGAGGTTTTCTCATAACCTATTTGTCTTTGGCTTTTTCCATGGCTAGGACACTGATCTTAATTAAATTCTCTTCTCCCCATGCATCTAGACTTGCTGAGTCAGGAGTTAAACTTGACAATAATGAGGTAGATGGTTGAATGGATGGTGTGAATATGGTATTTTGACTAGTATCCATGCATTCACTTTTAATTGGGATCTCCATGACTAGTGTCTCATTGTTTTGATTATCTTGCTCTTTGTTCAAGTCTGTTGAATCTATAGAGGGAACTTTATCTTGTTGCAAAGATGTAACATCAATGCATGCCTTCTCTGTCTCTTCCAAGTTTACAAATGCTTTTTCAACTTTATCCATATCATTATCAGAAGCGGTCATAGATAACTTGATATCATCAATCACTATAGTATCCCCTAAATCATTTTCTATATCAGAGGCTATTGAGACTGAGGGCGCTGAATCCTATGGACCTGTCTTAGGTGGATTCTAAATTACTAGTTCTGTAAACTATTTAGGAGGAACTGGAGTTTCCTTAGCTATTGTCTCCGTTGATGGATACATATGTCTATCTAGAAATACCCGCTCAAAAAATTTATGAGTCTCTTCACTAACTAAATCATACTCCTTGTTCATGATATAAATAATTCTTATTTTGGTTCTTAGGTGCGGCTCTACTAAATCCAACAAAATGACTTTCTCATCATGCAAGCACACCGGGAGAAGACTATCCAAATTTCTTCTCTTATCCTAATATCCTCTTCAATTGCTTGCCTCTTTAACATATCAAGTATGTTCCATACCTTGTCTAGTATGATAGTTTTGAGTTCCAATACTGTCCTTTTGAACTTAATCATGTGAGAGATGATGATAAAATGAAACTCTGATTTGTCTATCTCTTGATATTTTTCATATACATTTTTGAGAGATTCTAGTCTTCCTTCATAGACAATTCTGTTCTTTAAGACATTAAGACTAGGTCTGAAACCTACCTCAGGAGGAGCTTGTGTGTTCTTTACCTTGCTTATTGTAGTTCTTGAGGATGGATGACTAGTGGGCACTTGCTTCCTTCCTCTAGACTTCTTGCTAGGTACTGATGGTGGAGATTCTTCCAGATCAATGGTGGTTAATGGCACAAATGTATCTTCATTTTATTTCTTCTTCTTCTTCTTATGCATATCATCAGTCTTTTCCTTTTTTACTTCTATGGGAGTCTTCTCAAGTTCTTTGGCTATCTTAGCTTCTCTAGCTTTGTCAAGATCTTCTTGTGTAACACCATGAACTTTTAGGATATTTGAGGTAATTCTTGATGCCTTCCTTTTGTTCTCAGCACTGTATAAGATAGAATCAACTTGATTTGTCTTTTCTCTGTAAGTGCCCCATCTAGGTTCATTGGGATCCTTAGGTGCAGATAGGAGGACTTGTACATAACCTTCCAAAACATGTTCTTTGACTTCATAACCAAGAGGGTGAATCCATTTTGTCCTAGGCTCAACTACCTCTATGCAAGTATAGTTAGTTTCCACCATGAAGCATATGGTGTCTTTGTATTTCTCAACTATCTTCTCAGGTATCCTGAACCTCTTCTACATCTTGATCCTAAATTTCTTGATGTCCATGTCCATAGAATCCTTCACACTACTCTCTGATGTGGCTTTTAGTGAAATCTATGACATAGTGGGTTTGCTTTTTTCTAGGCAGATATTTGCAACCTTTCCTACTATGTGGAAGTAGAGATATATGATCAATGACCCAAACCTAAATATCTTGCTCTTGTCATGCTTAATAGCTTGGATGTTTTCAATCAATTGAGCATGTGATATCTCGCATAGGTTGCACTGAGTATTTTTATTCACAATTTTTATTGCTGCTAAGACAGTAGCTATAGATACACTATTTAGTCTACTTGCGTGCTAAAATTTATAACCTAGTATCATGGTAACTAACTTTATGTCATCTTCCTTGATGGGATCAACTTTCATATCGCACTTATCACTCCTAGATAAGCATGCTTTCTCAACTTGTTTCTTAACATCTTTACCAGTTGGAAGAACAAGTCCAGTCTTAGGGAGTTCATTCATCTCATGAATTAGATCTGCAGTGATGTAGACAAGAACCTCATCTATCCAGTATAGATCATCATGTATCTTTCTCAGTAATATCTTCACCCATTCTGGCTCATAGAACTTGTGCACATTGGAATACTCAAAGATAGGGTTATCAGTGAGATGCGCATATTCATCCTTGAATGTATACTCTAGTTTCATCATAGAACCCATGAGAGATGCAATGTTGTTGTCTCCAACTATTTCCTTCTTGCAATAAACATATGTGTCAATGTCTTCTACATGTATGAATCCAAGTGGAGTCCTAGAGAATTCCCCTTCGACATCATCCAGTATGGACTTGAATGGATGCTTCTTAAAGACAAATCTCTTCCTCTCAACAATGTCGAATACAACAGGGGTTTCCATACTTACTTGCAACTAGGTTAAGTAGGGGTTCATGACGATTTTGAAATGATGTGACTGCTAGGGTTCTATTCCAAACATAATCTGTTAACAAACCAACTAATCCTTCAAGCTATAGTGCTTTCATGCTTGATGCTTATCTGCTTTTTGAATGCTTCAATCTCAAATGCAAAGTGATTTTTAAAGATCTTTTGCCAATTTATATAAAGATCAATTGCATTTAATGCTCATTGTCGTAAAGTGGTTTACAGAGAGAATTTCAAACTTTGTTCTAAACAAAGTAAAGGCAATGCGTGAATGCATACAACCTTATTTCATGATCACATGCATGAATCGATAGGCGCATACTCAGAGGTGAGTATACCAGCCATGTAGGGGTTCAGAGCTAGAATAGCTCCCCCTAAGACCATGATGGTCAACTATTCAGAAGTAGAAGGTGTGTACACTAAGGATGCATCTGCTACCTTGTTCTCTTCATTACCCTTCTTTACTTCAACCCATATTTTATTTGAGTTATCTTTAGCTTCCACAAACTTGACTTCTCACTATTCTTCAAACAAAGACTTCTTGGGATTCTCTTGTCCTTTTGTCCTTGATTTGCAAAATCTTGAGATATGTCTAGCTTTTCCACATGAGTGAAAAATGATAGGAGGTCTGATGTTGATGTTCATCATGCTGCATTGTTTGGTTGTGTGTCCATTGTAGTTACATATCTGACATGTAATGTTCTGCAAGTTTCTTTGAGGTTGATTTCTCTGATTGAATTGAGTTTGATTCCTTTGGTTCAGTTGTGGCTGATTTTTTTGATTTGTTCTGCAATGAATAGCCCTATGACCAAACTTATTATAGGAGTAATAGTAACCATTGAAGGGTCTTACATTCTTACAATCTCTTGCCAAGTGTCCATTCTTTTTATAGGCATAGCAAGTATGGTTGACTGCCTTGTGCTTATCTTTTGGTGATTCTGCTTTAGTCTCTTCATGAATTTCAGTTTTCTTTTCTTTTGAAGATTCTATTTGAGATTTCTTTCTTTCTTGTAATGAGTTGATCTCAATTTGAGTTAAACTACATCCCATACCAGTGGTATCACCTTTTAGCTTTTGTGCATAGAGTTGTGATTGAATTAGATCAGAGCTTGTGTGTAGTTTATCAGTCTTGTCTTTTTCTCTTGATAATTCAGATTCAATTTTGTTCTTGATATTTTCCAATTCCAAGATTTTCATATTGGCCTGCATGAGTACTTCATCCAATTGTTTGTTTTCTTTGTTCTTCTCTTCAATAACTGTTAAGCTATCAGTTAACTGATCATTTAATTCTTCTATCTTATCTTTTAGAGACATGTTCTCTTCATTCTATTTCAAATCATTGGTGGAACAATCTTTCAGTTCTTTCCTTAGTTTCTTGATAAGCAATTGTGAGCCATCAAATTTTAGTTTGAGTTCTTCATTTTCTTTCTCAAATCTATCTAGATCTTCAAGGGCTACTTCAAGATTCTTTTTCAGATGTTTTACTTCTACTAAATCCATGATCTCCTAAAGTGGTTAAAATTTTCTCTCTAAGGACCAGGCTCTGATACCAATTATTGGAAACACTGAGAGGGGGGGTGAATCAGTGTTTAGCTGATTAGTCAAATCCATCAACTAAAATATAAATCAATCATATAACACTTGAAGCTTAACACAAGATATGATTACGGGGAAACCTTGATTAGAGGAAAACCCCAGTGGGAATTAGTACCCACAAATATTGCACTAGTATAATGAACCTGTTAGAATTCCTTTGCCCTGTTAGGAGCAGTCTTTACAATGTAAGTACAATGACCTGGTTAATGGTCTGACCCTGTTAGAAGTATTTTACAAACAAACCTGTTAGGGGTGACGACTCACTGTCTAAGAGCTCACTACTCAAAGAGAAAGAAGGCTACAACCTCCTAAGAATAGATATGCACTATATCCAAAAGTGAACTATTGTATGTGACACAGATGTCTGATCAGTTTGAGTTACACACTTATGCTCTTAACTTATTTAAGGGATCTATCTCATAATGATATCTTCATGCTGCTCTGCTATACATCTTCTCTGACTATTTCAATGACTCTTCAAATGTTTCTTTGTATTATATATATATATATTATATATATATATATATATATATATATATAAAATATATATATGCTTGAATAGACATGACTACAAACAAGACCTTAGTCGGCCCAAAAACATAATACACAATGCTTCTAAACAAATTGGATTAAGCGTGTTTTGAACAATGTTTAATATATGATTACAAACTTGATACAATAGGTGCTTAGCCTTTACATAACAAAAGATTACACACTAATCAAAACATTGAAGTCAGCTTCATACTCTGTATTCTGGACTGCTGATGTACTTGTTCTTTCTATAACTTGTCCATACGTCCATTCCATACCATGTGTATATAGTGTAAGCATAATAAAATACCATAGAACTTAAGTCTAAATGCGCATATCCTGATGTGGTCGTACGCACGTGCGTTGATGCCCTGATCGACTGCAAGTCACTATTCTATTCTATCTTCTGTACTTAGTCAATTTTCACTTCATAGTTTACAACCAAAATTTCATATGACTTTGTTGCCATAATGAAAACACAAAATAATCCATATACTCTCTAGGAGTCAACTTGCCAACAATTTCTTCATTAGATTTGGTGTCAGTGTCATCATATTTGAATTTTTCTAGGTAATTGGCCTTCTTTCCTTTGTCCTTGTAGTCTCGAGAATCTCTTCTTTCTAATTTTTGATAGCTTCTATAATCACCTCAGTTAGACTTATTTTCAAATGTTCTATCATTAATTCTATCATCTTTTCTTCTGTTAGGACATCTTGTAGCAAAGTGTCCAATCTCTTTATAATTAAAACAAACAAGTGGTAATTTACCTTTGTATTTACCTTTGCCTCTTTGCATTCATCTATCCATAAGTGCTTCAATTTCATCAAGATCCTCTTCTTCACTTTCACTATCATTATATTTTCTCATAGTGTTTTTATGACTTGATTTACATATTCTCATAGAAGATTTGAATAAAGACTCTATGTTTGGTAAGAAACTATTATCAAAATTATTCATCTCAAATGAAATCAGTCTTCCAATCAAACTGTTTAGAGTAACATTGCTATTTTCTACTTCTCTCATTTCTTGAATGGAAGATACTCTAATAGCATAGGTAGGCAGTAAGGTTCTTAGAATTTTACTTACCACTATATCTTCTTCTAGTACACCTCCAACTCCTCGGATAGCATTGACTACCTCTTTGATTCTTGTGCTGTACTAAGTGATGTTTTCACCTTTTTTCATTTTGAGATCATCAAACTTTCCTCTAAGGCTTTCTACCTTGGCTCTCAAAAAAATATTTCACCACCATGTACAAGCATCAATTTATCCCACATCTACTTTGCAGTCTTGCAGGTTTTGACATCTTAAAATTCAGCATCGGAGAGTGAGGAAGAAAGCTCTATCATCATGTAATTGTGCTCATGCTTCTCTCTCAATTGTTCAACTATCGGTGCACCTGTGGGAAACACATATTCAGCATCTAAGTATTGAGCAACATCATTACCAATACTTGATAAGTGGAGTCTTATTCTACTCCGTAATGAAGCAAAATTATCTTTTTTCAACTTGGGCACATCTCGTATGTTCATCTTGTGATCTTTGACTTAGGTCTTGAAACCTTCCTTCTAAGCACACAAGATTTGATACCAATTGTTAGTAATAACTGAGAGGGGGGGGGGGGGAAATCAGTAGCC
>MU227529.1:3279998-3294870 GCA_018584345.1 Thuja plicata | reverse complement strand
TATAGCATGTTTTGCCTCCCAATTACCAAATGGTACAAACAATTTGGCAGAAGCTAATGCAATGCTATCAGGACTCACATTGGCAAAGCAGTGTGGAATTAAGAACTTACATGTGGAAGGAGATTCGTAGGTGATTATTAATGCATGTGTCAAAAGAGAATCATATAATTGGAAATTGAAATATATTTTGACACAAATTTGGCGCCTCTTAGACAGTTTCCCTAATCTAACAATTTCACACACATTGAGGGAAGGTAACAAAGTTGCTGACCTTCTTTCAAATATGGGATGCGATGGAGATCATATATCAGATACAAGTGTGGATAGCATTACAAAGAAATGGCCAGATGTAATGAAGATGGTAAATATAGACAAATCATTTATTTGATTACATATTTATTAAACTCATATTTCTTGACACTTGAAAAAAATAGATGGCGGGATATAAATTTGAAATCAGAACCCAGATACAGAAATACACATGCCAAATTATGAAGGCACGATTATACTCAATCAGAAGTATGAAGTAATCCACATGTGGGCTGCGATAGTTTTCACATAAAATGGTATGCATTATAACTACAACAGGTGCTGTAAAGAACCTCATATTATAATTGTTCTGCGAGGAGACTGCAGTATCAAATCCTAAACCGATCAAAGGGACGCATGGTTTATGGATTTAAGTTTCCGTGTTAGTCCACACTTTTTTGGGGGATTTCACATCATGAGATGATTGTGTATATCCTATTATTTCCAAATGTTTAAATATGACGACTCCAAATCTGTGGTTAGGCATCAAAAGTACACAAGCATATTGCGAAAATATGATGTCAAAGTACAGAAGATATTAGTTGCCATTCCCGAGCCCATAAATTCTCATGACTAAAAAGCAAGTTGGGAGATTTACAATCTTCCCACATGATTGAAATTTTCGTATCTAAATCATACTTCGGGAAAAATGGAAACATGAATACTAAATATAATTACAGCCTTCCCTCTGTTTGTATAAACAACAGTATCTCACCTTTCAGATTCCAGAACGCTGCAACGTCTGAGGGGCCATGGAATTAAATAGCTTGGAGTCCAGCGTATGTGATCAATGTGGGAGCTTACACACAGAAGTAATGCCTAGGAATTATAGAATTCAAATTTCTTCTTCGACTTTAGAACAAGCCCTCCCATCCCGAATAACAGAGGAAATTCTTGCAAGTATGTTAATATTTCATTCTGCAAACGTAAGAGAAGCAATTAAAGTTGTCATTGGCAAGGAAAACATTGAACCGCGAACCAAACAGCTTATATACCCTTCACAATTAGTTTCAATTTTCCTCTTGAATGCTATGGACTTATTGCAATCAGCTCATTTACTGGAAGACATTGCTCAAAAGTTTGTGGTGTTAAAATTTTGGGATGACAATAAGCTACAGAGAGCCATGCAAAACTACGACATATGGAGCGGTCATGCTTTGATAGGTGGTTGTTTTTCAAGGCAATCATTGTTATCAAACCACGCAGCCATGGTCACTTATGATACAATCAAAAGGGTGTTAGAAGAACAGAGCAATCTCCAAACTTCTGTTGCTCTGCAAACAGTGGGCCAAACACTGGGTTTGAACTCGGAAGAGCCGATTTGTAAAATAATGGATGCATTGAATTTACTACTTGTTAGGTCTCACACTACGGAGTCTCCATTTTCTTGCACAATAGTATCCCCTCTGCATCGGGGAATTGAAGTTCGAAGGCCCCAAATCTCTGTTGAGTATCCACAGGAAATATGGCCGACTACCCATTCTTTCAATAGGGATGGTTGGGTCGATTCCCAACAAATCAATCAAGTATCGGGATGGGTTGATTCACAGACACAAAATGAAGATGAAGGGGGATGATCACCTCGTACTCACCTAGATGTCTCCCCCAAAGAGTTTGATCCAATGGAGGAATAACGAAAGTTACAACAGAAGTTTTTGTATCAAATTTTGTATAAATATAGTGTCGAATGGCATGTAGGGTTACAAAGCAAGTTGATTTTGGATTTCCTGACTTTTGATGGCTCTTCGACACTAGGGTTTCTTTCTGCATGATCAATGGATGAAATACATATGTGCATATGATTATTGGATAAAGTGGTCTCTTCTACATCGGCATCTTGGACATCTTTTTGAAGGCATAAAGCCCATTTTTCCAAAGCTTGCAAATATATAAACACCGACTCAAATTTTCTTATTAGATGTGTGTGTCAAAGTTAATGAGAGGGGTTATTTTTTGTTTCAACCACATTGTAAATGTTAACTTGATATAAGCTGTTGAGCAATTAATGTGGTTTCATTTTTGCCACTTTTTTAGGGCCTTTTGTAATGTAATATTCATAAGTTTAGCTTCTATATATCTTTGTATTGAGTAATGACGTTGGGTTTTCTTACTGGTTCTTTCCCGACTGAGCTCTTGAACCAGTTTTATTATTAATATATATATTAGTGGTAACCCCACTTTTGCCTAAAAAAAAAAAAAAACAATATTTGTGTAATGAGCTAACATGTAATGTCTTAGCTTCTGAGATGCAAATACAACTGCAAGAAAATATTTCTCTATCACTGAATAATTCATCTCATATGAGACCAAGGTTCTATTGATGTAGTAGATGACCCACTCTTTCTTGTTTTCATCTTCCTGTGTGAGAAGTGCCCATAGTGATGTTGTGGCAGAGATATACAAGATCAATGGTTTTCTTGGTGTAGGAGGCATCAATAATGGCGGTTTATCTAGGTATGCTTTGATTTGATAAAATTTATTTTTATAGTCTTCATCCCATTGATAGGTGACTCCCTTATGCAATTTTTTTATGAATGGTTGGGACTTGTCTACCAACTGTCAGATAAATCTACTAATAGACTGAATTCTCCCCTAGAGTTTCCTATTTTGACTGATGTTTCTAGGTGGAAACATCTCTAGGATTTCTTTCACCTTTGCAAGATCTACCTTGATTCCTTTTGTGGAGAAAATTTATCCCAACAATTTTCTATAGGTTACACCGAATGCACACTTCTTTGGGTTTAGTTGAAGATTGAACTGCTCCATTCTATAAAGAATTTTAACCAAGTCTTGTAAGTGCAAGGATCTTTCCATGGTTTTAACAAGTGTGTCATCCACATAATATTCCATGTTTTTGTGTATCATTTCATGGAAGACTATTGTGATAGTTTGTTGATAAGTAGCTCCTATGTTTTTCAGCCCAAAGCGCGTAATATTCCAACGGAAAGTGCCCCAAGGACATGTGAAGGAAGTATTTTCCTTATCTTCCAGAGCAATCTTGATTTGGTTATACTTAGAGAAACCATCCATGAGAGAGTACATTTCATACCCAACTGTCATATCCACAATCATATCAAAGTTGGAAAAAGGAAAGTCATCGTTTGGACAAGCCTTGTTAAGGTCCCTGAACTCAGTACAAAATCGGATAGATTTGTATGGCTTTGATACTCATACAATGCTTGAAATCCACTCTACATAATCAATAGATCGAATGAACCCATCTTTGAGTAGATTTTCCAATTCAACCTTTATCAATAAAGCAACATGAGGATGCATTTTTTGGAGCATCTATTTCACTGGTTTGACACCTGGTGCGATAGAGAGATGGTGCATAGTCATATCAGAATATAAAACAAGCATGTCTTATTAACTCCATGCAAAGTTGATTTTTTCTTCTTTAAAGAACTTAGTGAATTCTTTGAGCTCTTTTGTTGATAAAGAGTGTGCTACATGAATGATGTGTGGATGTTCCTATATCCCAAATTTCATAGGTTGTATTAAGTACCCCATCCTTTGGCACCTTAGAGAGGTTTTCACCATCGGATGCATCTTTTCTTTTTACTATTTTGTGTTCTAAAACTGGAACAATGTGGTTTTTGCCTTCAAAACTTCTTTTCATTTTCATTTTAATTTTGTGACTAAGGTACTTGATATCTGCTTCAGTCATATTCATGCTAGGTTCATTGGTGAAGAAGTTACAGGTTCAATAACATTTAGGTAGCAAGATAGCACACACTCATTTGGGAATGTAGGGATGTTTATGGGTTGTGTTTGCAAGCTCCATTCAATGAGTTTAGGATGTAGGAGTGGAAGTGAATTAATAGGTTCAAGGGTGTTCAAAGTATGCTCATCATAAACCTGGACCATTATGTAGAGACCTAGATTGATACCCTATATATTTGTGTTCAAATTAGTAAGTGTCATAATGACATCGTCAAATCCTATGTTAGGAATTAGAGGATCTTACTCGTCAGATCTAGACCCTGAACCCTAACCTACTTCAAATGGAGTTACATATTTTTTAACCATATCCATCTCTTTGTATTCAGTCTCCTCTGACAGACTATCAAAATCATACTCATGATCAACATTATCTGTCATATTTAGGACATGAGTGAAGTCCACTCGTTGCCCCTAGTTTGGGTGATCTCTGTCTAAGAACTCTTCTATGGTTAGATTCCCATCTTCTATATCTGGATCTTGCTAAGATGTGGTGGTCTTTGAATGATCAGAAGCCATTGGCGATTCCTCTAAAACACACTCTTCAATAGCATTGATCTGTGGTGTTTGTTCTTCAAAGAGGAGGGATAATATATTCATAGGAATAGGACAAGGATACCCATCTTCATCATCAGACACATCCAACTTTCAAGTGGGTGAGTCTATTCTTTTTCCTACCCTATTCTTCTCTTCTTCATCTAGATGGACCTGATGTCTCTTTTCTTTATCTAGACACTTTTTGGCTCATTGTGCTTTCCTTGATAAAACCCTAGACTAGTTGCGTCCCTAGATCATCAGAATTGAATAGAGACGGGTTCTTGGAGTTCATTCTAGTTACATTCAAGGGATCCATTTCTTGAATAACTCATTCAACGATCCAATTCATACCCCACTCCATATGTTTCTTTGGATATTTCACATTGTTTAACTTCATTATTTTTAGGCTCCCTATATAGCCATTCCATAATGGATTGTTCTTCTTTCTCATCCTCTATTGGTATGTTTTGTTTAACAAAGTCACCATCATATATTGCTCAAGATTTTGTTGGTTTCATCTCTTCCAAAGGTCTCCCATAGGACCTAGGTGATGTGGGAAGATATGTGATTTATAGGATGGGTTCCACTATGTATCAACCCATACCAATGTCCTTTATTTTCAAGTTCTTTTCCATTTCTTTCATTAAGTCACTGGTTGAGTCTAAAGTTGAAGCCTCTCTGTTACGTGGGATGAGATTATTTTCTACCTAGCACAGTGCATTACATGCATAGCTAGTGTCTATAGGAATGCTGACTTCGACTACATTGAATGGAAACTTGATGCAATGATGGTAGGTGGATGGGATATCTTGCATTTCAAGAATCGAGGGTCTTCCCAACAAGATGTTGTAAGCCAATGGAAGATCTAACACTTGGAAAGTGACATCCCTCTCCATGGGACCCACTTTGATGGGAAGAGTTATGAGACCTTTCGAAGATCTCTATTGTTCATCATATGCCTTTATGGTAATTTTACTCTTTGGATCAATGGCATATTCTGAAAATCCTAGTTGTTCAGTCATCTTGTATGTATAGATGTTTAACCCTGTGCCTCCATCTATCAAGGCTCATTGGACGTGATTTTTATGGACTGTGACTTCAATGTTTAATGGAAGATTATGCAGATGACTCAATGATATATCATCTTCCTCCAAGAAAGATAGGTAGTGTGGTGAATTCAAATGACCTACCATAGATTTAAACTGATCCAAATCCAAGCCTTTAGGGACATTGGAAGTTGACAAGGCTTTATCTAAGATCTCTCTATGAGCTGGAGATATTTTCAGCAATTCAAAGATCAAAATCTGCACATTTTTTCTTTGCAATTTCTCGATGATGCTATAGTTCGTAGCATGGGACAAAGCCAATTTTTTAAACTGTGACACCTTGGAGGCACTCGCGGTTAGTTTTTATTGGTTGGAACCCACTGTTTGGATGTTATCACTTGATTTTGAGATGCGGAGGGGTTGTAATACCCCCCTTTTCCCAAGGTGACCTTCTCCTGTGCTCGGGTCATAATGTTTTCTATTCTAGACTCTTTCTTGTCATTTTTGACAAGGATGATGTTACAGTACTTGGGAGAGACTGGTTCAACCATGTGGATGACCTTATCATCAAGGGTGTTGTATGTATGAATTATCCTAGAACCTTGTTTAGAATATTCTTTTTACTCATATTCAGGCAAGGGATTCTTGAATGCCTTATGATCAACGTTTGTTGCATGGTTGTCAACTATAATTGTTTCACTGTCAATGAGATCTTAGATTTGATGTTTTAACCTTATGCAGTTCTCCATTGTATGTCCCTTATTTCTATGATATGCACAATAATCATTGTCTCTCTACCATTTTGGTTTTACCTCTGGTTCATATGGTTTGGAGTTATCTGGCAACGTGATTAGTTTGTTCTCTGGTAGAGTCTTAAGAGATGACTCATAAGATTCACCTAAAGGATCAAATTCCGTCTTACATTTAACCCAAGTTTTTTCTTTCATGAGGTTACTAACCCTTTTGTAAGGTGACTTTGTGGTGTTTTCAGAAGCTTTTAGGGCTTTACAACCACTTTTTAAGTTGAAGATTGTTTGTTTGGGTTTGTGAGAAAAATTATTGACTACCCCATCATTCACCACATGCTTGTTCTTATTCTAGTATTTGGTCTTATCTTTGGAACTGGAATTAAATTTAGTTTCTTTTGAAAGGGAAATCTCACCCTTCTTGACAAGCATGGTTTCAATCTTCAGTGCACTCTTCAAAAGTTGATTAAGAGTGGATAGATCTTGCATCTAAAGGAGATAATTATACTCTTCAAGTAGTGTGTTGGTAAATATATCCATCTTCTCAAACTCAAGAATGAGTCAAGGATATCTAGAAAATACTATTTTCCATCACTAATAAAATTCAATAATGATTCTCCTATTTTCTGTTGAATGTTTCATAATTTGATCATGGACATGCAATTTTGTATGTCATATGAATACTGTTGTAAAAATAGATTCATCAACTCGTCAAAATTTTTGATCCCAGTGGGTAACTTTGAAAACCACTCCATAGCTTGACCACCTAAGCTTTGGGGAAAGAGACGCATGTGATACATTTTCTCATGCATAAACTCTATACATAGGGCACAAAATTCTTGAATGTGATCTTGTGGATCGGAATGACCACTATGCTTGTCAAATTTAGGGATTTCTACTCCACGTGGAAATGGAGATAAGTGCAAGTATTTGTCGAAAGGAAATGGACATATGGTTTCCATAGAGAATTTTGTTATTGGTTTCTCCTTTTATTGTTTCATTGCTTGTATTTCCATTTTTAGAACTTGGATCTATTTGGTTAATAGCGTTATAGGAGTTCCCTCCTCTTTTGGAATGATATCTTCCACTCTATAATAAGAGGGAAGTTGGGCTCCTTGTTGAGCTAGTTCTAAAAAGTAATGTTCTTTGTCTTTGTTCATGATAAACTTCATTCCTTTGAGGAATGCTTGGTCTTGTAGACATTTTTTAACTTCTTCCTCAAATTCTTTAGGATAATTAAAATCTAGTGGAATTTCAGCATCATGATTATTTTCCCCAGACATTGTGGATTTTGGTAATTAGATATCAATAAAAAATTACTCATGTGTAGTGTTTATCTGTTCCTCAAACAAAGGGTTTTCCATAAGCAGGGGACACTATCCTTTTGTGTAGAGTGTTCTAAAAGAACTCCTTGCCTGTACCGACATTAACCAGTTGATTCATCTAACTAGTGCTGAGGTGATATCTAAAGTGTTGACTAAGTCTAAGACCTAAAAGGAAAAAGAGATAATGTCCAACTAAGAGGGAGATAGCAATGAATCTGATATTGAGTCAAGGTTAACGAACATTCTCTTCAACTCAAGATAAGGGAAACATGGACAAAGATGATTAAATAACGGGTCACTTGGACTAACACAACAAAGTTAGACTTCAAAACAGAAAGTGGGTTAGACTGTCAACAGATTGAAGTCAAAGAAAAAATAGTAGTAGTGTTGTGAGAACACATGTATGAGAAAATATGGACAGAACCAGCATGACATAATACCATCTCGGACAAAAAAATGACTGATTTCAAAAGTTTTGACACTAGATGCAGAGATCTTGTACGAGCATGTACAATGTTCAATATGAGAAACACATAGGTATGATACAAGAATCAATGTCAGAAAGCAAAATGATCTAGTCTCTTACGAGCACTGGGTCGACCTGATACAAGTGATGGGTCTCTATGATATGAGAAACTGGTGAGAATGATCCTAACTCGTATGGACCAGGATACAAACTTGTACAAGAAATGACAGTTAAACACCTACAAGTACAATTTTTTGAATCATTGATCATTTTTTTGGGTGTTTCACTCACTCCAGACACATCATGAAGATATTATATAACCAAGCACAGCAATCAACCCCTATGCCTAGGTAGCTAGAAATGGACTATACTTGTTTGAATCCTCTTACAGTAAAATATCACATACAAGTTAGACAGTTAGAAGCTTGGAAACACTAGTTCCCCTCCATGACACACACTTCTCAGGCTTACCAAGCTTTGAATTTGTCAAGATCCATAGATCTTGATAAATTTACTATCTCAACAAGAGGGATACATTAGAGGTTTCTTAGGCATGCACATCTCACAATGCCCGTATCAACAAGTAGAAAGGATTTTGGCCACTATTCTAAAAAAGGTTTTAGTAAGGGCCTTTTCTTAAGTGTATCCTTTATGTCCATGCAAGCATAATTGAGGCTCCTAACCCCACAAAGCACCTTAGCACCAACAGTCATGATACATGATTGAGATCCACAGGCCCTAGTATGTGTTAGGCAAGAGCTGATTATAAGCTCAAATGCCACTTATCTTCCGAGGCTTTGGTCTTAAGGAAGCATTTGATTATAGTGAGTCTAAGAAGCTTGGCATTATCTCATTCTCACTTGTGTCATTCTCCAAGGGTGAGTACTTTATCCTACTTAAACAGGCCCTCTGAAGTTGCAAATCTCAAATGAAAAAATGACAACAATGTTTTTGGATTTCTATTCATCCCTAAAAGGGCAAGAGCATAATCTCCTAACACTATTGTCATTCCTAAAACTCCAAGAAAAAGTTAATTTTAAAATGTCTTGCATGTGTGTTCCTATTTAATAAAAATGAGAAAATAGACACACAAAAACAAGTTTAGTTTCCTATCAATCACAACAACCTATAGGAAAAAACATCAGCAATTTGTGTATTGTCTTCTTTCAAAATGTCTTGCAAATCACAGTTAAGCTACAAATCAGGAAAAACAACCACAAAACAACAACCATGAAAACTTTTTAATATTAAAAATTAAAGAAAACATGTTGTTTCTAAACCCAAAATGCATTAACTCATACAAGTTACATAGTAGAACCATACCAGTGTCAGTAAGCTCCCATACAAGTTTCTTGTGAAATGCAAAGAAACTAGCATGACACTAACCCAATACTCGTATGAGTTTCTGAGAACTTGTACTGGACAGAATTTTTGTATATCATCTTAAAATGAAATCACTTCCATGTTAAGAATGTTTATCCCTCCTTAGCAAGTATTTTATACCATCATCATGTTGTCCTCTCATTTATGCACTCTGTCCAACTTGTTAGTAATAACTAAGAGGGGGGGGAGGGGGGTGAATTAGTGGTCTCAAAAATTAATCCTTAAATCAACCATTCAAAACTTATAACCAAAAATTATTTCTCAAGTTATCTTCTATCCTACAAGATGAATGCCTTGAATAACTTATATCAATTTACTACTTGTCAAATTACTTTGTTAAACCTTCTTCTTAATTTTTACTGATAAGCAATCATCTATTTACCGAAATACAGTAAATATGCAGAGTATACCAATATATCCAGAATGAATTATGTAAGATACAAAATAGTAAAGAAATGAGTCATACACACATAACACATGGATTTTAATGTGGAAACCCTATTAAGGGAAAAAACCACTGGGACCGGTACCCCAAAATTTCACTCTTCTGAAGTGAGCCCTGTTAAGAGCCAACCCTGTTAAAGGTTACAATCACACTATTAGGTGTGACCTTGTTAGAGGATTTTATACATAGAGGTTGTCACTTAGTATCAGGTATCTAATGCTACCATCCTTGATCAACCTCTTTCTTAGACTGTCAGTAGGTATCGGGCATATCCAATGCTACTTTCATGAATCAACGTTTTTGGCACTCCTTGAGATGTACCTCAATATATAGAAGACTATTAAGTCCTGCTCGGTTAAGAGACTTGATGCTTCAATGGTTAAACTAAAACACTATGACCTATTCATATTGCAACTTTGAATTTGTAGATTTTCAGATCTATTTAAGTATATTACCTCTCTGACCAATGTATCAATTCAATCCTTGTGCTCCATACTTTATGCTCTGTGATGTTGTGCTCATTGTTCGTCAATGTCTGCAGAATTCCTTAGCTCTTCCTTCAGCTTGTTTGATCAGCACTACATGAAGTTGTTCTTCATCAATTTCTCTTCAACATCCTCTTTCTATTCCCTCCCCTTCTCTCTCATGAATTACTTAAGCTTGTCTCTTATATAGACATGATATTCATTGTTTCTTGATTCTTGAATCTTGATTCTTGGCATGATAAGAAATCTAGTGAATTAGATTTAAAGAATAACTCCTGATTTGACTCATAGATATCTTCTTGCCATCTATACTAATCAGCTTTAAATCAATCACTTATCTCTAGTTGAATAAAACAAACTAGACAACCAGTTAAGTCTATATTTAGCTCTGCCAGCTAGATATTTTGTGATTTTTTAAACTCTCTATTCTGTTGGTCACCACTGTAGTTAGTCATCGGTGAAAACTAAATTTCTGTCGAGACTCCAGTAAGCTTCATGATCTCCGTCTATTAGGAAACACTATATTTTCTTCCATCGGGTTACTCTGTGCTTTGCTCATTGGGCAACACATTGACTCTACTTGTCGGTAGTGTGTTGCATTTCCTTGTCGGGTATCACTGTGACTTTGTTCTTTTTCTCTGTCCATCGGGTGCACTCCATCAGTGTTGTTTGTCACTTAGTGAATACTTGACTTGTATGTATTATAGATAGCATAGCTTTGGTTCCTTTGGTTCTCTAAATTCTTTGGCATTATTTACATGACCATACAGATTATATTAAGTTGACATCAATGACAATACAATACATTAACTAATTTAATTCCTTGCATGATTATCAACTTAACATCTTCAAACATTTAATCAATTACATGTCATCATAACTTTTGTGCCTATTTAGGACCTTGATTGGGCCTCTCCAGACACTACTTATCCCACCTGGCACATTTTACAGGGGTTATGACTCCTTAGGTAAAAGTCAACCTTGACCTTGAACTAGTTTAGGGTCGACCTGGACCCTGACCTAGGTCAAGGTCAACCTTGACCTCGACCTAGGTCCCCCTTTCCAATTGGAAAGTTTGTCGCCTGTTGGGGGTCATTCAATTATTCATTTTCCCACTTCCGGGTTGGCTGTTTTGGGTTTCGAAGTGACAAATCTTAAATTATATTTAACATAGGTCCTCTTCTAGGGGTATAGGTCTAATTGGAATTTAATTCTCCTATGTAGGCCTCTCTATAAGATTATTCCCTAGATTCATATATAAGGAAGCCTTCTCCTCTCATTTTCTCTAAGTAAATATGAATCCTCAACCATTTGAAGACAAGTACATTATTGTCTACTCTCAAGCATCCATTAATCTACATATTCTCAAGCTTTCAAGTGTTCAACTAAGGTTTTCAAGTCTTCCTCTCAAGAATTCAAGTTCTCCATTGAAGATCAATGATTCAAGCATTCAATTATTTGAAGGGATTTGGTTCAAGTATTCAAGATTCAACATTCAAACCCTAGATCTATCCATCATGGTGGTGTGATCTTCCTTCAAGATCCTTTGTGCATCCTAAAGATTCATTCATTCTTCCTTCAAGGTGGATTCCAAGCATACAATAATGGAGGTTTATGGTTTCAAATATTGAGTCCAAGCTTTCCTATTTACATACTTATTTACATTCCAAATACAATTGCATATCTATTGAATATCATAGCTTCATTGTTAGATTTGCTTCTACTACTTGCTAGCATTCTCTATTTAAATTATTAATTTCAAGGTTAATTCCTAAATAAGGGTTTGACTAAGGCAAACCGCTCCCCCCAAAAAACAAAACCATTTTTCTTGTAGGTACAAGTACATGACAATGAATTTTAGATCAGATTCAGATACCCTTTTCGGCCAACTTTCTGGATCTGCAAACAAAACAACTGTCGGAGTAGTGCAGGTCAAGGTAAAACATTTTGGGGTACAATTTCACCCCACCAAAGAGGTCAAGGTCAACCTGACTCAGAAAAGGAAAATATTTCTGGGTTTTTTCCATCTCTACATTTCTGTTCTAGATCCGATTGCAGAATTTCCTGAAACCTGACACAGACATCAGAAAATAGGGTTTTCCAGATCGGCTACATTCCAAGGTAAATTTTTAATTTCAATAAAGGATTTAATCAATTCAAATCTATTGTTTCACTTTGTAATTAATAAATTATATCCTCTTCCCCTCTTTATCCATAACTAGTTGATTCCTTTTTGCACTGATTGTCTCCTTTCAATTAATCAATTGGGATCTCCTCATGTTGGATTAGGAGGTCACACATTTCCATCAACACACACACACACACTTATATATATATATATATCCTACAATTTGGTGAGCCCGTGATAGACAACTCTTTCTTTTTGGTGTTAGATGCTTTGCCTCTTTTCCTTAGAGACTAGCTTTTGCATACATATTAAATTAGTTTTATTTTATTCTCTTGCACTTTAAAATACAAAAAAATCCACATACTCATAAAAATATAAAAAAATTTCTTGCATTTCATTCACTATGAAGATCTTTAAGATGCTTTGGGGTATGGTTAATTTCCTCATTATTCTTCTTTTAGCATCTCTTTATAGTACTTATGATGTTTATGAGAGTATCATCCATTTCATTATGTTTTTTACTCTTCATGTTTCACTTTCCTATGCTATTTTGACATTAACTAATACTAGTCTTCCTACTTTCAAAACTTTCATTAAGAATTTGTGTAGTGGACTTATTTCTCTTTTGGATTATGTGAAGAACTTGGTAGATGATACCTCATTTCCTAATCTTCCTAATCCTAATCCTATCATTTTGAATATAGTTCCTAATCTTCCTAATCATAGTACTATCCTTCCTAATCCAATTCCTCATATTCCCACTCCCATTTCTCCATCTTCTATCCCTAGTTCCTCCCACATTCGTGATGGGGCTCAAACTATGGTTCATGTCGTAGATGTGCAAGAATTCTTTGATTTACCTTCCCCTTCTTATCTAATTCATGATGATATTAAAGGTAAGAGTAACAAAAATTGTTCTAAACTTATCATTCCACCTTACACAACATTTTCTCATGATCCCCGTAAACAATCACCTCCTATAGAATCTTTACAAGATATGTACACTACCAAATACAATATGGTGGCTAAACAAGGTTATAAGGGTTTAGGACTTGGTGTTAATGAGTATGGTATTAAATATCCGGTTCATCTATCCCCTAAAAAGGAAAAGTATGGTCTAGGATTTCCACTATCTCAACTTGAGGAGGTTGATTTTGATCGTCACCCTCCTATCCATATCCTCCTTCCAACACCTTCCTTAGATTACCCTGATACCCCCTCAGGATGTGGCTAAGAAGGTATATGTTCAATTAACGAATCCTAAGAAAGAAATCTTTAAACCTATGTCAAAAGATGCTCTCTCCAAATACAAATGTCCTTTTCATTATAGTAATACACATTTACTTGGTGATTGTGTTCATTTCAAGATGTATGTTAGAGAAAGATCTACTTTAGGAATTATATCTCACTCTCGTCTGGTATTACAATTTCTTCATAATTTCCATATGGGGCATACCCCTCACTCTTCAATAATATAGATCTTTCTTCCTCTTGTCTCCTCACTAGGGGGCAAGAGGTATCTCTTCCATTTTTCTAGGATCCATTATGTTCTTAGCATGTATTTTTTTTAGCTTAATTGGTTATCCTCTCTATATTCTATCTCTATGGTTTTGCATTATGGTACATTACTTCCTTCGCTCATAATCATCCATAACTCTTTTTTAATATTCATGATATTGTTTCTAGGAAATTTGTTTTGAAAAGATATCTCTTTACAACATTTCTTGATATGATTGATGTAATGCCCTGCCAGGGAACCCAGGAGAACTTAACCTAAACACAACACTAAGTTCACGAAATAATTTTTTTTTAAAATGTTTACAAACAATATTAATAGCAATGCGGAAGCAACACAATGAAGTACATGACATACATAAAATAAAACTCATAGATGATTAACATTCCTCGAGGGTTCTGTTGGTACTCAAAATGCAATTTTGAGGTACCATGTAAAACGCTTGCTAAAGTGTTCCTTTTGGTCCAAAATGCACATGTGAAAAGGGTGCTTCCGGGTCCTGAAGTGAGTGGAGAATATTTTGATACCTTGTTTAAGTTCCATTGACTCAACTTGAGCCTTAAGTTGCATGTTGAAATGGATTTTAATCATTTCATTCCTAGAGGGTCTCAAAATCAGGAAATTGCAAAGTGTAGAATTTACTGGGAAGGGCTACTTTGAGATTGAATATTCCACAATTTGAAGAGTGTCAAGAAAATTTGAGTATGGGGTCTTGTTCCACATGTTCCATACTACTTATGTCTCCGGTTTCAGGTCCCTGTGATAA
>MU227529.1:3242121-3269923 GCA_018584345.1 Thuja plicata | reverse complement strand
TCAAGTACCTTCTGCTTGGATAAACAATTATCTTAGAAACCCATAGCATTAGACTTCTTATTTCAGGATTGGACACCCTAAAAGGTTGCTAATTGGATTATTCAGTCTCATTTAATTATTGACCAGGGACGTAAACTTGGAATGGAATTTGCAAAGTATATGCTTCAAGCTCTCTTGGTTATCATGGCTAAAACTATGAAATTGAAATGAATTAATCTTTAGGAAATCTCTTCTAACTCAAATAAATGCTCTTATTCTAGGAAAACAATAATTATGGATAGGAACTGCTGTATCCACCTATGCTGCATGAACAATCTACTAGTTCTGTTACTAGTGGCTGCAGGAACAACAAAGTTCTATTTTACTTCTATAAAAATATGAAAATTATTTCTACTCTAACAAGGGAATTCACTCACCAAGTGGGCCCCCTTGGATGAGTGAATAGAAGCACAATCAAGATAAAATAATTGAACTCAACTTGTGCATTCAATTCATTCATGGAAAATACACTTGGATAAAATAAAATAGTATTACAATTGTATCAACTTCTATTCAGAAAATAAAAACTAACTTGACTAACTCCAAACAGTTACAATAGTCATCTTATTTAAAGGAAATCTACAACTACTCCCTAAATCTAAGATCACTCCATTAATGAGGATCATTACAGATACATAATTCTTCATAACAGAAATATCAGCCATAGAGAATAAGTCTTCCCCATAATATAGTACATGGTGCCTCTAGATCTGCACGCTGTCTTTAACAGGAAATTGAATTGATTCATTATTCAAGAGAAGATCTTGCAGCAATGTCTTAACTTACTTCAACCACTTGCTCAACCTCTTTGACATGATGGCGTCTTTGCAGCAATGACTATATTTTGACTTCTTCAGCATCACGATGTTGATTTTTAACTCACCACGAATGATCCCTACAACATGATTAATGCACACACAACCTCTGAGACATACATATTTTCATCATTAATATCAGGAAAGAAGTGTCAGGTTCTAATTAATACTCTTGCAAGGCACATGGCTATAGGAAGGAAACTACCCACAAACATAGAAGAGGAAATAGGATCATTCATTAGCATATAACTACTGCATCTTATCATTTTATCCATCATTTCGGAGAAAATATACTATGTTCCCTTATCATCCACTTTATTACTTGTGTCCTTACATATACAAAATATACATATAAAACCATAAGTTTAAGTATATATTTTGCAAGTAAACTGCTAGAAAGAAAATAAAAAGAATTTGAAAAGATGGCCTTTAAAGAGGCTCATCATTCCCCCCAATTGTCCTATTTCTAGTCCATTGGAATCATGAAGTTGTGTATCCTAGCCCATAGCCTTAGGTCACTGGTAATATTTTCTCCTGACTCATCAACACCATAGTTAAAATACCCATGATTTTATCAAAGTCTTTCCCACCTCTGCACTTCTTTAGCCATGTCATGTTCTTTTGCACTTTTATTTACTGCTAACAAAGGCTGCAGGAGAATAGGCAGTTGGAACCTTAATGGGATCTAGTAATTACACAGTGTTCTGCCCAACATTATATACCATGGAACTTGGTGGGTGGAAAGATTTAGGTTTTACAGAGAATGAGGTTTACAAACCTTTAGATCATGTGCAATCCTTACCCATCTATGCCTAGAAGAAGATATTGTAGCCTCGATATTCTATAACAATTCTTGTTCCTAGTCTGAATATGCTTTCTCTCTGACCAGATAGACCTTGTTGGCTCCACTTGGGCTCATAGTGACTGAGATACAGTCAAGAAGAGTTCATCTAGAATGCTGAACTTCAAGCCTCATCAGCAAAGGTGTATCTATTTTACTATTTTTGTATGGCAAGGCCTGATGTTTACTGCTTATCTCATTCTGCATCCAAGACATCACTTCTGTTAACTGAACATCTACAACATACAATAGTGAATTCCAGTCCCTGTCATCTAGTATAGCAAGATTATGTAAATACAATTCACATAACAATTTTTTATAGACATGAGAGCTGACTAAAATACATCATAGAATTCATGAGGTGTTGAAACAAAAGGATTTAGTCCTTCTACTATCCTGGTTAATTTAAAATTAACAAACTATTCCTTAACGAACAGAGCATAGACCGGAGATGGTGACCTACATGCCATAGCTTCAGGAATCAATTTAGTAATATGCTTAACCCTTCTTTCCAACATTGCAATCTAATCTTTTTTCTAATCTAATTGATGAGCTTTCTCATCAATGGTTCTTTTCAGCTTTTCCTTTTCTAAATTCCATTGTGCCCTTTCCCATACAAAATTTTGGTAAAAGCTCAACCCTGCAACTAATGGTGTAGATAAATCTAAAGGTGGCATGGGTCCCTGATTAAGGATATCAATCCATCCTAGTGCAGGTTGAGGGGTATTTACTACCTCATTCTAGGTGGAAGTCTCCCCTATCCATACAACAAGAGTTTTTATTGCCTTATCCTCTTGATAAGATTTAGCTGCTTTAGTTAGTGTATCTAACCCATCCTTGCTTACTTTCCCTAACACCTTTTCAACAACATCCTCATTAATCATAGGGAATTCATCATCAGGTAGGTTGTCCAAATTATCAACATTATCTTTCCCAGTAGATCCATCAGAAAATTCCTCTACCTTAGAATTCCTATCACTATCTATGAGGATATAATCAATATTAGGATCAGATGTTGCTTCAAAATTTGTATGGAGGGAAATGGTGTCACTATCTATACTTTTCTAAACCTTTTCCTCAGAAGAGGACTTCTCTATAGACTCAAAAGATTCCATATTCACAAATTTAATAGGAGACTTGTCATCTCTACTGACATTGGCAGAAAGTCTTGCACTCTTTCTAGCAGGGTTTTAGAAAGAGCAAAGAGGATCTTTGCATTTCCTCCTTCCAGTGGACACCTCCTCCATAGTTTCTATAGGAGGTTCTACTAGTGTCACTTCCTCAAAAGAGGGCAAGGCTTCATCACCTGTGTTACTAACATTATCACCGTGTGGCTGCTATTCTAGAATTAATTCCTCTAATCCTAGGGTTTTACCCTTGTCTTTCTTGGAAGAAAACCTAGTTTTCATGGAAAGTGGGGTGTCAGGAATGCCATCAGTCTCCTTTCTTTTTCATTTCTTCATATTAGGAATAGGAGTACTAATTTTGCAAGCTCTTTTCCTAGACAAGTTAGGTTTAGAGGAAGAGGCTTCAGGAACGACCTCTGTTCATTGAATTACCTTGCAAACCCCCATTGCTATGTTAACCCTCCTTCCTATACCCTGGCCTCTAGGGCCAACCACTCTAGGCACTTCATTCATTGCTAAGAATTCATCCCAAGTCCCAATCAATTTCTTATTTAACTCCCTTTCTAAAATTAATTTGATTAAAAAATGATGGGAAATAGACTAAACTTTTCCTAATTGAACTAGAGAAGCTTGCTTTTTCACAATGTTAAATAAAAAGCTAGGTAGATTTATCGGTCTATTGTCATGGCGAAGGGTGCTCAAGATCTTGAAATGCATCCTGTGGAGATATTTGTAATGGCCTTCACAAGTGAAGTATGATACAATGAACGTAGCTGGATGCATGTACTCCATGGGCAATGATACCCTTGAGGTACCTTGCTTCTTGTCAATGTCTAACCGCAGATCACCATGCAAGGTGAATTGTGCCCTAGATGAGCATAAATCAATATCTTTAGACTATTTCTCTCCTTCCTATAGCATTCTTGTTACCTCTACCACAACATCCTTTGTAAAATCAAATCTTAAACTATTTACCACTGCAAACCCATTATTCAGAGTGTTTAGAAATTGCAGAGCAATTTCTTCGTCAAATACATTAAGGCTGAGACAGTAATCTAGCCACCCTTTCCTTTGAAACTTTTCATAGCTGGCTGGGTCTCCAAGTAGAACTCCGTGCTCTATCAACTCATGCCTCTGAAGGTCTCCTCCCATTGCTATTAACATAAATTTTCATACAGAAGCTCTACAAAAGCTAAAAAAAAATGGAAATTGCTATGGACTCAAGGTATTGCAGATGAGAAAATAGGAGTAAAGAATATCATATACTTCTAGGTAATTAAATGTGAATGATATTTCATAAATACTTTTGCACGTGTTAAGGCCTACCACCCTAAACATGTCACGAAAATACCATCATTAATTGAACTTCAGATTTTTAAAATATTTTAATTACTTTCACATCAAATGATGATGATGTAATCACTGGGTGACAGATGGCTTCACACATGATGACAGTTATCTTGAAAAGACAAGAAATAATTTTCATCCTTTACATGCTAATTTCAAAATTTGCAAACAAATATAAAATAATCCCTCCCCCCAACTAAGTGTAAGGCATGGGTCCCACTACGCCATTGTGTGCAAGAGTAGAAAAAGAAAAAGAACACTTAATTCTAATAAAAATGAATAAAATAATATATGAACAAAGGTATGTGTCACTAACCTATGAAGTGCTACAGGAAGAGTGTTCTGATATGTAACATGCACTGATGGAGTGATGCAATGTTACGGAAGAACATGGTAGAGAGAGGAGGTGAGGTGGATTTTATTATGGAGAAATTATTTCACAGGAAGTGAAATGTTTATTATGGAATCATTGATAAAAATCAAGGATTAGTGGAAACCTGGGTGGAAGACCCAGATGTTGCTGCTATAGGAGTGTGGTTGTCATTGCTATATTGGAACCGCTATAGGAAGTCTTTGTGACTTACAGGATTTTGGTAGATCTTGAGGTGATGCCCATTGACAAGTAGTTTGAATCACACAGGATCAGTGGTAGAAATCTGAACCGCTCCATTATCAAAAACTGATATTATTTCATAAGGTCCTAGCCATCGGGTCTAAAATTTTCTTGGGGTATGCTGGTAGTGTGAGTCATAGAGCAGGGCCCAATCACCAATGAAAAAATTATTTTCCTTGATGAATCTATCATGTCACTTCTTCCGTTTCTTCTGAATCAATTCTATATTGTGAAGTGTAGACTTTCAATACTCATCTAGTCCATTAAGCTGCAGGAGCCTATCTTCTTGTGCCTTGGTAAGGTTAATTTCTAATTCCAATGTTGTCCTGAGAGTCTTGTGTTGAAAATCAATCAGAATAGATGCAAATTTTCCATAAACCAGTTCAAAAGGATTAAAACCACTTATTGTTTTCCAAGTTGTTTGGTAAGCCCAAATGGCTTTAGGAAGATGGGTAGCCCAGTCCTTCTTGTGAACATGAATTGTTTTAGTCAGGATTGATTCAATCTCCCTATTTGTTATTTCTGCCTACCCATTGGCTTGAGGATGGTATGGGGAAGATTTACCATGCCTCACTGTGTACTCATGCATCAACTCAATAATAAGATTAGAAGTAAACTATGCACCTTGGTCTATTACTATATCATGAGGTCACCAAACCTGGTAAAGATATATTCATATATAAATTCTACTACCTTATGATCTCTAGCATGCCTCATTGCTTTGGTTTCTATCCATTTGGTTGCATAATAAGTGTATACTAAGATATATGACTTACCATTATAAGATGGCTCAATAGGTCCAACAAAATCAATATCCCATTTGTCAAATGGTGTCACCACCACCTGAGGTTGAAAGGGCATTTCATATGATTTGGTTGGGCACCCCATACGATGGCGTCAGTCACACTACTTGGCATGCTTAGCTGCATATTTATGTAGGGTAGGCCAATAGTAGCCTCTTGTCAAGATCTTGTATGTTGTCCTCTTTCCTACAAAGTGGCTACCACATGGCTCATCATGACAGGCTCGAAGGATGTCATAAGTCTCATCTTTGCGAACACATCTTCGGTTGACCTGATCAGGACCTGTGTAAAACATAAATCCTGAGATCTATGAAAAGTTGAAGCTTTTCGCAACTAGATTTCTAGACTCTCTTGGGGAGAAATTAGGTGGTGTCCTTCCTATAGCAAGGTAGTTTGTGATATCAGCATACCATGGGTTGTAAGTGTCAACAGAGAAGAGGTGCTCATCAAGGAAGCTGTCATCACTATTGCAAGATCATCTAGAACTTGTAATATTGATAAGAAATCAGCCACCACATTAGCCTTACCTAGTTTATCAATGATTGTTACATCAAACTCTTGCATGAGGAGTAACCATCTTGCTAACCTACCAGATATGTTAGGCTTGTTCATTAAGTATTTGATTGTTGAATGATCAGTGTATACAAAGAATTCATATCCAGTAATGTAATGTCTGAATTTATTAAGTGCATAAATTGTTGCTAGTAATTCCTTTTCAATAATAGTATAGTTTAGTTCAGCACCTTGTAGGTTCTTACTAATATAATAAATATCATGCTCAACTCTACCTTCCTTTTTTCCTAGCACTACCCCAATGGCATAGTCGGATGCATCAGTATGAATGTGAAAGGGCAACTTCCATTCAAGTCCTCTAAGAATAGGTGTTTGAGTTAGAACATCTTTTAACTACGGAAATGACAATTCACAGTCAGTTGTCCATTCAAATTCAGCTTCTTTCTTCAACATGGTATACAATGGGGTTGCAAGTTGGCTAGATTTCTTAATGAATCTCCTGTAGTATCCATCATGACCAAGAAAACTCCAGACATCCTTTTTCTTGAATAGAGTTGGAAGCATAGTGATGACTGCAATCTTTGCAAGATCAACCTGGATACCAAAGGATGAGAGGTAATTCCCTAAGACAACTCCCTCTTCCATCATCATGTAGCACTTCTCTCTATTAAGGGAGAGGTTATATTCCTGACATCTTTTATGAACTTTCTCCAAGTTAGCATGAGCCTCCTCAAATGTAGTTCCATACACAGTGAAGTCATCCATGTATATTTCAACATAGTTAGTAGAAATGTCAGAGAAGATATTGATTACCGCTCGCTAAAAAGTAGCAAGTGCATTGCACAATCCAAATGGAAAAACAAAATAAGAAAATGTTCCCCATGGACAGGTGAACATTGTCTTATCCTAATATTCAGGTGCCATATGGATTTGGTTGTAGCCACTGAAGCCATCTAAAAATGAAAATACTTTTTACCAGAAAGGTTGTCAAGTACTAGGTCAATGAAAGGTAATGGAAAGTGGTCTTTCTTAGTGGCTTTGTTGAGCTCCATGTAGTCCACACAAACTCTCCATTTACCCCCCCCCCTTTTTTGGAGCAATAACTAAAGGAGAGACCCACTGGCTATCAGAAATTAGACATATAAAGCCATCTTTAAAGAGTTTTTGTAACTTAGTCTTCACTATATCCCTCAGAGCAGGGTTAATTCTCCTCTAGGCTTGTCTAATTAGTCTGGACTTGGGGCTGATATAAATCTTATGGGTACAAATATTTTGGTCCAACTCCTTCATATCAGTATACTCCCATGCAAAGGATTTATATCTGTCTTTCAACAGCTGGATAAGACTGGCCATCTGAGACTTGGTGAGGGTCTTATTGACATTCAACTCTTTTCCTATGGCAATTTCTACTCTTTTAACTTTATCTAGCATCATAAATTCTTCAAATGAGGGTGACTTGATCTCATGTGGTAATAAGGTATGAAGATAATCAGGTTCTTCCGAAAGCTTAGGTGGGTTTTGCTTGGGTAGTATAGCTTGGAGGGAATAGTTAGGGACATGACAAGAGGATGCATCAGAGTCATATTGATTGGTAAGAATTGCCACTAGTATGTCATCTTCCTCTTGGGATACCATAAATGGATCTCTTCCAATAACCATGAGTTGTTTCATAGAGTTTTCTTCAAGGGAAGCATCACCTAGGTCTAGCCAGATAACTTGGTCAAGTTTAGCTTGGGGCTTGGCTGGAGAGTACAAGGTTAATTTCTTGGTATGGATCCTATCAGATATTGCCATTTTTCCTGAGCGACATGCAATGCAAGCAGCTGTTGTGGCTATCCAAGGCCTTCCTAAGATAATGAACATCCTCCTAGTGTGGCTTTGGGGGACAACATTATGAAATCTGAGGGGTGGTCCAAGGAATCAAGTGTCACAACGATGTCCTCCACCATGCCATCTAGCTTCACTATGGAATTATCATCTAACTGGAGTATTGTAGGTGTTTCCCTTAAACCAATGATACGAAGTCTTAACAAAAATTCCATATTCATCACATTGATGGATTCCCCTAAATCAATCAAGACATTTTGTATTTGGATACCATTAATATAAATGGTAACCATTGGGCTGCCTAGATTAGAGTATTTAGGCATCAATACTTTAATGAGCATGAGATCAAAAAGTTTCCCAAGAACATGGACACTGTCAGGATCTTTCCTCTTTCTACCAGGATGTTTGATAAAGGCTTCCTTGATTTCTTTATTATAGATGGGAATTTCTGTAAGGGCATATAATAGAGGTATTTGGACAGTCATTTGTTTGATTTGGTCAATCAAATCAGCTATAATAGGGTTTTCTTTTGAGGGTGTTGTTTGAACCAATCTCTATGGATAAGGTGGATTTTTCAAAACTAGAGTAGATTGCAGAACAAGTAGAGCAGCAGTGGGTTGATTCTCAGTTATTTCATTAGCATCATAAACTTTAGTTATTATAGGCTCCTTAGGTGCAAGCAATGTTGTTCTTGATCTTAAGTGAATATCATTCACTTGCAAGGAGTAAGCTTGTTGCTTGTTAATAGGATTTGGAGTTGGTTGTGCAGGTAGTTGTGTTAGCTTTTGAGGATTATTATTGGCTGCAGGAGGTGGAGGCATAATAGCATGTTGCTAAGGTGGAGGCATAAAAGATTGCTGCTGACTAGGCTGATTGGGTCCCCACTGAGGTTTTTTTTTCCAGTTACCATGTGGTTTCCATTGGTTATTCTATTGTAGATGGTGGTATTGGTTAAATTATTGTTGGTATGGGTTGAATGGAGGCTGTTGCTGATAGTTTTAGTTATACTATGGCTATTGGTTAGATTGGTTATAATTCTAATTCTGTCCCTGAGGGCCAAAATTTTGAGGGTTCTAGTTTTTCCATTGACTACTATTATTATAACAAAAATTATTCAGGGGGTCTTGAGGCATACCTTTTCTTTGATCCCATGGTCGCCTTTGAGAAACATATAAAACCTCATCATTCTCCTCATCTATAGATCTAAACTCCATGGTCATTGAAGTAGTGTCCACAGACGCAACTATTTTGCACTTACAGTTCCTTTTCTTCTCTCTGGAGTGAGAGCAGAATTCGGCTAGCATAGCTTCTGCATCCTCCTTCTTCCTTTGTGCTTTCATGTTGTCCAACTCAGTAGCAACATCATTGATGATGTCCTACTTAAAGTCAAAAAAATATTGGACAACTCCAATTTAGATACTCTCAAACCATTTGATTTATGAGGCAAATCTCTTATTCCTCTCCCTTTCTTCATAGTAGCCCTTGAATAGTTTAGGCATATGTTCTTTATATCAACCCAGTTCTTCTGAGTGATGTCTCCATCTGCCATAAGGTCTAAGGCCTCTATGCTTCCATCATTTACACCTTTTAAGAAAATATGTTTTTGTGACTCCTCATTCAACTGATGTTGAGTGTTGCGCTACGAGTTAAACATAAACCTTGATACATAGTCTTCCAAGGTCTCATCTTCCTTTTGTGACATTTTGAAAATGTCATCTCCCTTCAAATATTGACCCCTATAGTACTCTTTGTATTTTAAAAGAAACATATTGCTCATGGAATCCCAATCAGCTATAGCATTAGCACCCAACCCTATGATCCATCTTAGAGCAGCCTCCTTAAGAGTAGATAGAAATAATTTCATCTTATGGGCGTCAGTTGTATAATCATAGCTCCTACTGAGGATATCAAACTTGAAAAGGAAGGTTTCAGGGTCTTCAGTGATGAGGCCATAAAATTTTGGGAGTGCGGAGGCAAGTATGTTCTTTAGATTATGATTACCATGCTAAGGAGGAATTGGAAAAGGAAAGGTAGGCTGAGCCATCCTTGGGGGAAGACCTGGCTATTATGGTTGATAGATAACAAGGGCTAAAGGGTCATCTTGATACTCAAGTTTGTCAAATAGGTCATGCAAATGTAATGATCCTTCAGAGGATGACAGCGAAGATATTTCTCCTTGGGCATCAACAAATGGATTATCGAATGGGTTTTCTTCTTCACTCTCAACTCGGGGTTCCAATGGATCAGGATTAAAAATATCAAATGGTTCAACCTAGTTATTTCAAGGAAGGAATCTCCCATGAGGGTCTCTTCTTCTATGCATAAAAGGATTACTTGAAACTCAGTCCTAAATTATGAAAACTAGAAACATGAACACCAAAGTAAGTTTGAACTAACACCATCCCCGGCAGCGGTGCCAAAAATGCTTGGCTAAACAATTGTCTTAGAAACCCATAGCATTAGACTGCTTATTTTAGGATTGGACACCCTAAATGGTTGCTAATTGGATTATTTAGTCTCATTTAATTATCGACCAGGGATGTAAAATTGGAATGGCATGTGCAAAGTATATGCTTCAAACTCTCTTGGTTCTCATGGCTAAACCTATGAAATTCAAATGCATTGAGCTTCAAGAAATCTATGCTAACTCAAATAAATTCTCTTATTCTAAGAAAATAGTAATTACGGATAGGAACTTCTCTATCTGCCTATGCTGTAGGAACAGTCTACTAGTTCTGTTACTAGTGGTTGCAGGAACAATAGAGTTCTATTTTACTTCTCTAAAAATATGGAAATGATTTCTACTCTAATAAGGGAATTCACTCACCAAGTGGGCCCCCTTGGATGAGTGAATAGAAACACAATCAAGATAACACAATTTAACTCAACTTGTGCATTCTATTCATTCATGGAAAATACTCTTGGATAAAATAAAATAGTATTACAATTGTATCAACTTCTATTCAGAAAATAACAACTAACTTGACTAACTCTAAAGAGTTACAATAGTCATATTATTTAAAGGAAATATACAACTACTCCATAAATCTAAGATCACTCCATTAATGAGGATTGTTATAGATACATAATGCTTCATAATAGAACTATCAACCATAGAGAATAAGTCTTCCCAGAATATAGTACATGGTGCCTCTAGATCCATGTGTTGTCTTAAACAAGAAACTAAATTGACTCATTCTTCCCGCGAAGATCTTGCAAAAACATCTTAACTTACTTCAATCACTTTCTTGACCTCTTCAACATGATGGCGTCTTTGAAACAATGGCTAGATTTTGACTTCTTTAGCATCATGATGCTGATCTTTAATTTGCCATGATTGATCCCTGCAACATGATTAATGCACACATAACCTCTGAGACATACATATTTTATTCATTAATATCAGGAAAGAAGTGTTAGGTTCTAATTAATATTCTTGCAAGGCACATGGCTACAAGAAGGAAATGACCCACAAAAATAGCAGAGGAAAGAGGATCATTCATTAGCATATAACTACTGCATCTTATCATTTTATCCATCAGTTCCAAGAAAATATACTATGTTCCCTTATCATCCTCTTTGCTACTAATGTCCTTATATATAAAAAATATACATATAAAACCATAAGTTTAAGTATCTTTTTTGCAAGTAAACTGCTGGAAAGAAAATAAAAAGCATTTGAAAAGATGGCCTTTAAAGAGGCTCATCACCTGCAAGCTACAAACACACACTTCAATGAATCATTATGTGGTTAGCTTATCAACTTATGAAAAATCAAGATACAATAACCAACTAAGCTAACCAAAACCGATTGATTGCCTTCTAGTAGGAAGGAGTATGAGTTAACTCTCAGGTCATTGCAAAACTCAGTGACAACACTTGTTCTAAACGAAGGATTTAAAAGCTATTTGCAAATGATCTAAATTATTTATGCTAAATGATAATGCAAGATTGTTGTAAATCCAAGCTAATTAAGAGTAGATTTTTAGCAATTTATTTAATTAATATATTAAAATATCAATTAAATAATTAATTTAATGTTTGTTTGTCAATGTAATGTATTTTTAGGAATTAATTAATTAATCAAGTACGATGATTAATTAGGACCTAGGATTTAGGTGAGATCACCTTGAAATTGACAAATTGCTTGTTTGGTTTAGGACTTAGAATAATCAAGATTAGGGTTTTTTGATATGAGATTGAGTTTAGGGGTCTAGGGTTTAGATGACTATTTTTAGGTCATTACTGTACCAAGGTTCTCACAAATCCTTCCATTATTGCCAAAGGTTTCCTATTTTAGAGTTCTAACTTTTTGGGGTTGGGCATTCTTTTGACTTTTGCTCAGTTGTTTTCCCTATCTATTTTTGTGGTATTATGTTGATGTTCTTGGGATGATTCTCAGTTGATCTTTGCGATGTTGTTTTTTAGGGCTTCATGCTTGGTTAGGAGTTTGTCTTGACTCACCTTGTTTGACCTCTTGGTTTTCTCTATGTATTTTATATTTGAGTGTTATGGCCTCTTTGGATGGTTATATTTATTTTGAGGCATGTTATTTTATTGTATCTGAGTGTTATATCTTATACTAAGTATAAATACATAATAATATATGAGCTATTACTTCATAGTCACATATATTTTAGGCACACACACACACACACACACATATATAAGTTGATGTGATTATATTTGCATGATTGTGGATATTGTTTATGGTGTATAGTTTGGGATTAAAATAAGGTATTGTATTATTATTAATTAATGTGAGGTTTCATATTCTTAATTACTAACTAATAATGATATGGATAGGTTACATATTACTTATATCTCCTATTCCATATTTTGTTTCTCTTGATAAATGGCCATAGCCTTTTTATTTTATTAAATTTTCTTAGTATTTTTTACATCTCTATTCAACATCGGGCATTGGTGGGAAAGAACATAGTGAAGAAAACCCCCCAATATCGCTCAGGGACCATAGTCCACTTAGAATAAATAAAATTAATGAGAGTAAAATGATTATAGGGGCATACCCCTATGTATAAAGATAAGAGGGCATACCCTCATGCATTTTTGACATTACATATATGTTCTAGGTAACATCTTTCTATTTTATACAAAAAATTACCATGTTTTTCATATGAGAGATAAGGATTTTCTCCTTCCTCCAAGAGCTTGAGAAGAAGTATAATACATATACAAAGTGGATGTAGGAAATACTTCTTTTATTTATGGGCATGATCCTGTTGAAAAACCCTCCACCAAAAGCTAAGATCTTTGTTAGTTTTCCATTTGATTAAATAAAGATTCTTAACAAAATAAAAAGATCTTACTGATTCTTGAAAAATTTCCTTCTGCCTTAACAATTCCTGCATCCATTAGATTATATAATAAAAAAAGTCTCATAATGTTTTTTATGTTATGTTGTTGAACTGTGAGGAAAGGATTTTCCTTTACAGTTCATGTACAAAATTAACTATTTCAGAGAGTTAGTGTACTTGATATTGCCCAATGTAAAAAAGAAAACCTCTTTACCAAAAATCATGCATAGCACCATGGTTTGACATGGTTTTATCATAAGAGTTTGAGGAACATTACCAATGTCTTTAACAGAGAGCCTGGAAGTAATCCCAAATTAATCGATATAAAATTAAACCAGATCCCTATCTTATTCATGCCTCATGGATTTTAATTAGTCTACAAGGATATTTACTAATAAACTTATGAGAGGTCTATTTTTTATCCAGATAGAATTCCCAGTTTTCATCCTTTGACCTCAATTTGGGATTTAAATTTGTTGAGTCTTTTGCTTAACTCATAAGTCTATTTGATGAGACAAAGGGATTATACTAAGGATTTGAGCTTTAGGGTTTGATTCTGCAGTTTTAAAATTATTGTTATAGTTATTCATTGATTTTTATTTTATACTCTACAAGATTAAGACCCTATCCCTACATTCGTCAAGAGTGAGCGACAACATTAATCCCTAAATTCTTATTAATTATGCATCCACAACATAATTAACCATTGCACACTCACAAACCAAAAAGCTACAAGCAAACTTACAAAGTGAGTGAATGACAACATTATTTAAGCCATCAACTAAACCCTCTCACACACTTGCGAGCCAAATGAACTTAACTGCCAACCATTCTTTTCTCACTTACTCGCACAGTTAAGGAACCAACTTTACTCCAAACCGGTGACCATGTGACACAACTAAAAAATCTTGGCAGTTATAGAATAAGATTTTAACATCTTCCTTCCTGAGATAGGAATTCAACGTGATGGTTTAAATCCCCAAAGGATTGATGATGGAGCCATATGTTCCTAGAGTGGCTAGTTCATCTGCTCTCTTATTCCCTTCTCTATATATATGATTGAAGGTAATAGAGGATAATTTTTCTGTCATGGATAATTAATGATCTAGAAGTGCTCTGAGCTTCCAATTTGGAATTATTTGGGATCTAAGAGCATTGATGGTGTTGGAGAAATCACTTTCTATATCAAGATTTGAGATTCCTAATTTGGAACATAGTTTGAGGCCTTCCACCAGTGCACATATTGTGGCCATATTGTTAGCGGTAGTACCTAAAGGTTTTGCAAGAAAGGAAATTTCCATCCCATTTGAATCATGAATGACACATCCTATACCAGAGGGTCCAGGGTTACCTCTGGAAGCCCCATCAAATTTGAGTTTGAATCTCCCCTCTAATGGAGGATTCCATACACATTCTTTTATTTCTTTGGTATTGTTGATGTTTAGTTTATTGGACTAAGGAGGGATCTTGAGAAAAATTAATTGGTATCTCATAGCACCATCACGTGCAGTCATATATTTATTAGGAACTAACTGATTTTATACTCCATTGTTTGTTACTTCGATGATGTTTGCATTAGTTTTATTTATAATTTGATTAACCTCCATATGTTTTTATTTAAAGAGCCTCTGATTCCTCTCCTTCCATACTTCCCATATAAGAATAAACGATCTTAAATTCCATGTTATATTATAAATACTATCTTTATGGTAGTTTGGCTAGGTTTGAACATGTCTTTCAAGCTATGTGGAAATATGTGTAGTGAAGTTTTTCACAAAGCCATTCCCAACATTTCCTAGTATAAGGGCAATGTAGGAGTAAGTGATTTGTAGATTCAGAATCTAAATTACAGAGGAAGGATATGTTGGGGTCTTCATATCCAATTTTAGTAAATCGGTCAGCTGTGAGAATCTTATTTTGAATGGAAAACCATGAGAAGAGCCCTTCCTTAGGAAAGACATGGTTGTCGAAGAAAGGGTGAAGGGGAAGATTTGTTTTATTATATTGATGTTCAACAATAATTAGTTTACAACCATCAATGGTATTACTATACTTCAGGTTATCATTGTAACCACTAGACTTGTTAAAAAGTCCTTATGACTTCTTAAATTAGGTCTCCATGACCTTACAGACTCACTATCCAATAGAAAATATGTTTCCAACATTCCATGGCCATGTGAACACATACTCAAGTCCCTAGGTTGACCATGGTTTACTCTGATAGCCAATTCTATTATGGTTAATATGAGGTCACACACTATCCTACCTAGGATATACAGACAATTAATCTATACCCATGTTTAACAATTCTTAAGGTTTAATTGTAATTGAATAATAAAGGAATCTAATCTATCCCAATCTAGACTTAGATTTAGATAAATAGTAGACTCAGTTTCAAATTTATTCAAGACTATCCAATATGCAGAAATTTAGTAGATATAAACTATCAAGAACTTCATTCTCTTTACTGGTTTAGAGTTCTCTTCCTTATGTGATATTGATAATTCTAATTACCCTAGATAATAGAAGTATTTTCCTTGTTCCTTGCTGGAAGAAATATGATGATCATGCAGTACAAAATATTGCAGACTAAGCCTTTTTTGAAACAGAGCATGGTGACTCTATAAAAAGAATTGATTCATTTGTACAAATCTTTTTTATGGATGGTGTAAGCACAACATTATAACATTCCAATGATTGATCTAAATACATGGATGCCAATGACTGATTTAAATACATGGATCTCAATGAAATTTTGAAGCCTATATTTCAATGCAAAGAGAATGGCATATTTAATATGATTCAATCAACTAAATAAGAATTAAGTGCAGCCAATAGCATGTTGATGATTGAACAACAAATGATCATGATATTCTAAGAGACAATGTGATTTATATTTAAATCTATATATATTTCATGATACAGCAAGAGATTACTAAATAGTTCCATAACCAACTATCGACATGCATTATATTTACATGATATGACTTAGTAATAAAAAGGAAAATCATGATTGATAACTTGAGGCTAATTCTAGGTTCAGGCATAGTGATTCTAGATGTGCGCAATAAACAAAAGCTATGATTTATCCATGAATAACTAGTCATCCCATGAACTCCTAAGGCCTTCATCAACTCCCTAATGGCTAATACCATTGACAATCTGTCACAATAATACCATTGACAATAATAGCACATAATACCATTGACAATAGAAGGCTGGCAACAATTCAACTTTTAAAAACAACATTATATGTAGAGTGTATAAGAGACTGAAATTGGCACTGGTATGGGATGGGTAACAATAATGGTATGCCATTTAAAAAAAATTAGAGACAAGTACATGGAGACGCCAAGATTTTACATAATTTACTAAAATATTAATTTTATAGTTTATAATTTTTGAAATATATATAATATATATTGAAAATTTGAAAAGCTATAAGTAAAACAAAAGTCTATTATTTAGGTTACCAACATTTTCATTTTAAACTTACTACTTGTTATTGAGTCCTTTTTAGGCTGCAATAAAAATTATGAATAACATGCACCAGTGATCTCAAGAACTAGGAAGAAATCTATTCACTTATGCCTTGATAGATCCTTCTCAATGGATGCAAGATGCTCAGAGGATCGGCTCAGTAGAAAGAAAGATAAAGGATTTTCTTTAAAAATACTAGAAGATTAGAAGGTATCACAAAAAATAGTTGTTCTTTGACTCACCTCAATTGTATCACTGCTAGTACTATAAATATCATGCACATCATGTTCGAAATCAGCATAATCACTATCAAAGTTGTCTTTTACTTTTCATTCTTCTTTCATATGATTGCTCTACATGTGGGTTTAATCATGAAAGGTTAATATAAGTCAAGTAAAGAATGAAAAAACTATAAAATTTTCCAAAATAACTATTATATTACCTCCGCTTCAACACAACTATGATTGGGGTGCACATTCTTGTCCACTAGTTCACCATGATCACTATCGATATCGGCAGCTTTGTTGGCATCAAGGTGTTTTTGTTTTTGTGTTGCTTTGATAAAATTGTTCTACATGTATTTAAAATTGATAAAAACTCATAAATACATTTATCAAAATGATTCTCTCAACACTGCAAAGCTACATTACTATGAACCAAACTTAACTCATTAATATAGCCTATTACCTAATATGAATTCATGAAATTATGATCATTCCATGAAGAAATGATAGGCTGAACAAAGCAAGTCAACTGTGAAACTTTCTCAGTGAGACTGTGTAAGTGCATCATTATATGTTCATACCCTTCATCTGAGTTCACATGATTTGCAAAGGCTCTTACTGGGCATTCCACAGATGGTTGTGAAGTCATTGTTGATGAACTAGACTTCCACTTCATACTATTCTTAGATTTATTAAGATAAAGTACTTCCATATAATTGACAATATCTTCTCCACCTACTTTTCTATTAGTGTTTTCCACCTAAAATACAATGTCAATTTTAACACAGTCAGTTCAATAAAAAAATTGAAATAAATAACATAATTTAAATTGAACCAAAAATCCATACACTTACTCCAAATTTGTTTATTTTTGCCTGTAACCCACCTCGGCCAAATGTATATTCAACCTTCACATCGTCTCTTGCTCTCTTGCCTTTATTAATCTTTGTCAAATATTCTTCAGAATGCATACTTTCTTTCAACTTTTCCCACTATTTGGGAGATAGAGTGTTGTCTAAACTCTCTTTTCCCTCCATGGTTTCTTTTCTACAAATGTATCTAAAATTGTTTATTAGAAGTCTCATCTTGTACTTGTAATATTTTCTCAATATTTGTCCACCAATAGTGTGAAAGGAATTTTCCATTTTTTCTATAAAATTATCCACATGGTGTGGATCTTTCTCTACAAAATTTGATTTGCAAATATCCAAATGGGCCCTACATCTTACACGCAACTCAGAGGCCCACCTTGCAGAATTTTTCCCAATGGGTTCACCATCCCTTGATACCTCAACCAAGAACAGTTTCTTCCCTTCTAATACTCTTTCTTTTGAATGCCTCTTTGTAGATCTATATAAATCTTGACTCAATTTCTTTATTTTAACAAAAGTGAACACATCTTCTATTGAACCACTACCAATAGGTTCACTCTGAGGCATATTAGATGCAAGCAGACTCTCTTCATGACTTTCATTAGGCTGCAAATCACCATGTGCTATATCAGGTTCCACATCATCAGAATTACCTTTTTCACCAACTACATTTTTTGGATCACACAAGTGTTAGATTTTACGAACTAGCAACATTGTATCTTTATTTTCTACTTATTTTTCCTCTTCATTTTCTCTGCACTATTTTTCTTTCTTGTAAAACCAAAAACAAATATCGTATCATGTCTTATATACATAAAGATTTTGCATATAAAATTTCATTAAACAATATTAAACAAATAATATAATAATTAGTAGATGTACAACTTGCCTATTTGTCAAACCAAGACATGATAAACATTCACTATTCTTGGCCATACATTCTTCTTGAACATGCTCATAATCTGTTAGTGAAATTTCCTGATGTCCAAAAAAACAATAATGTATAAATTATCAATTTGATACAAAGATAATAACGGAAGACGAAAGCATCAATTTTTAGATGTATGAATAAAAAATCTGGGATATTTGATCGACTATAAACTAGAACAAGATTTAATCAAAGCACTGTATAATAAATGAACCCAATAGATAACACATAGAGAAAGTGTTTCAATTTAGGAGTGACTAATTCTTTCAAAATAGGAATGTAAAGTCACATAAATATTATCCTTAAATATAAAAAAAACATGAACTTAAAATTTATAATAAAAATGCTTAGATATTATTTGTCTCTCTAAAAACATGCTTCCCTGTTGACTCTAAATCCTTGTCATGCAATCTGTGTTGTATCGAGGTCAACTAGCCACAATATGGGATGAAGAACTTTACTAGTAGTGTGAGAAGATCAAACAGATGTGTGAGCTGTTATCTGAGCATATGCATGAGGAATATAAGTCATTGATATCTCCAGCACTTTCCTATGTGATTGCAATATTATTTGTGCTAAATGTTGTCTATTTTTTCAAGCTACATATTGGTGCATATCTAAAGAAAGAGGGTGAAAACATTCATTGCTAGATGATGAGAAATTTCTACAGCTGTGTATCATTGAATGCATTTAGAACATACATACATTATTTCCTTATAAAAGAATATACATATAAAAGAGTAAGGGCACATGGTTGTTTTCTTTGAGAAAAGAAATGATAAGGCATTTCTCTCAGTATGGTGTCTTACTGTATATATATGATAATGTGTAGCTTTTATTTTTGACTGTTATTTAAAACTTTTAAGTGTGTATAATAATTTATAGTGGGATGCTATCTTTTGCATCTTATGGTAGTCTCTTTGTTCTACAAGTCTTCAAGAAATCGTTGCTATCATGAACATCATTCTTTGGTAACCTCACCTTTATACATGAATCCTCTGTTCCATTGCTTGAAAAAAAAACCTTTCTCTTACTATCAATATCTGCCAATGCTTTTCTGTCATTATTATCTAACAACCTCAAATAGACAATACAAATAACAAGCAATTAATTATTCCAAGCTGCATAAATGAGAACTAACAGACAATACATGTTCAAAGATGGTGCACTTTTACAACTATTTTTAACATACATAGTAGTTGTAGTTGTCCATGTGATGCTATAGATGTACATTCAATTTCATGTATCAATTAATACACGAATGATGAATTTCCAAGGACAACATGCAAGTATAAGAAAATGATGGAGTTCCAGATCAACAACAGATATAGTAAAGGCATGCATAATGGACCGGTGAAAGCTCCAAAGGTGAGTATAGGGGAAAAAGGTTGTCCCTCCTCACCTTGTGGAGTGAAAGCTCTAAAGGTGAGTAGTGAATTGGATTTGTATTCCATGTAGAGTTTGTTGGATTTTTTAATGCCTTATAGAAGGTGGCGGTGCTTGGTATTGATTTCTCATTTTTGAAGAACAAAGTTGGTGTCAAATTGCTTTGTAGCTGGTCATCATAATCATAATTTTTTATTTATTTATTGTATAATTAGTAAACATTTTAAATCCAAAACTATTTTCTATCCAACTCTCTCTTTTGTATGAGAAATAATTGGGAAATATGAGAATCTAACTAAATTTTTTTTAAATGCGATTTGCAACAAATACAGGTGCTAGGAGATATAGTAGAAAACATTGCAGGAGAAATACTGGTGGATAGCAGATTTGATGTGGAACATGTATGGAAAATAATGAAACCTTTGTTATCTCCTATAGTAACACCAGAAACACTGCATTTGCATCCTATAAGAGAGGTTTCTGAACTTTTCCATCTAGAGGGCTACCACATTGTCTGGAAAAAAAAGTGCATAGGAGGGTGAACTGTATATTGCAACTCTTGAAGTCGTTCTTGAGGATGATACTATAGTGGGAAAAGGATGTAATATAAGTAAAAAGTATACAAGGGAAGAAGCAGCTCTACAGATATTAATGCAACTTAAGATTGGTGCACATTTTCTAAGCCCAACTTTGTTTCTTCTGTCATTCTATATGAAAACAATATACATAACTTTGCAGCCCCAAAAGCTTGCCAATGGGGAAAGAGTCTAGAATGAAAAAGGCCCAAAGATATGGACTATAATTTATGTTTATTCCCCTTGATACTAAGGCATGTAAAAGAAAATTCATAACCCAGAATGTCCATAAGATGGCATTGCTCATTTCAATCAGAAAGATTTATCAATAAGAAAAAATGATATAATTGGAGTACGATATATATTGAAGATATGACGTTGATATAGAAATAATGAGAGATCATAATATTAATGCCATGCTGATACATACATATCATAGTAGATATTTGTGAATACATTAAGCAAGGAGAAATCTTATATGCATTGACCATATACGAAAGCAATCTGTATCAATATCATCAACTCCAATTATGCAGAAGAAACACAATAGAGAAATCATTATAATCCTCATAACATACATCAATCATTATCACTTTGGAAAAAGGATTAATTAGACTCTCGATTTACAATGGATGGTTATATTAAACATGAAGTAGCAAGCATAAAAAATATCGGTGCCATTAGCATGCCAAGAGATAAAAATAGGAGAAGTAGGCTGTATAGAAATTATTGTAATCACTCTAACATAAGTTGGGTATGTGATTCTTTAAGCAAAGAGAACTAGCCTATGATGATTTTTTTGTCTTTCACACATACATCAAATAGCCTATAATGATGAATTTCAAGGAACAACATGCAAGTATAAGAAAATGATGGAGTTCCAAATCAACAAAAGATATAACAAAGGCATGGATAATGGACCGGTGAGCATAAGAGATGGTAAAGTTAGTCATAACCATACCAAGGAAGAACTTGAGAAAATGGTTCTATTACAAGGTGTCATCAGGCCAAAATCATGCCAATGCCTTAGAACTTGCAAGCACCACACTAATCTTCACTCATAAAAGAACTTAAGAAAAAAAATAGCATACTTTTTTAGTCACACCCAAGATGGTAACATCATGATAATAGTAGGCCATGCAAATTTTTATCACAGAACCCTACAATCCAAGTATAGAAGCCAAAATCCATACAACTCAAACATATTGATAGTACATCCTCATTTTATATGAAAACATATTCATATTACATTCATATAGAAACTTTGTTCTACATTAAATCCCTTACATTCATATAGAAACTTTGTTCAACATTAAAGCTCTAAAATAGGTATCAGTTTGATGGTCCATGTCCTTAAAACATAGAATAGTGTAGAAACAACATAAAAGTCTTAAATAAAAGATCATAAAAATGGGCTCATCAATAATCATCTGTATTTCCAGCAAGAACAGAATCTTGATCACTTGTGTCTGCATCTTCTTGATTTTCTTCCTCATCCTCATTTGTGACCTTCAATACATTCTCTCTCTCAATTTCTTCTTTGGTAATCAAAATCTCTTCTTCAAAAAATCCCTCATTGTCTTCATCCACTTCTTTGAACATTTCTTCTAAATTAATTTATTGTCCATCGGGCATTACATTGACAACTTCCATGGATTTTTATTTCAAACAAGACTCTGTTTGAATGACATATGACCAACCTAGTCTTATTACATCATCAATTAGAAATTATTGATTAATTTGAAGAGGGGAAACATATGGCTCATTTGTCTCTGATAAAAATTGTCGTGTATTTGCACGTATAAATCCATACTCATAAAATTGTACTGCAGATGGTTGGATCCATTTACATTTTAATAATATATGACTATTTTCACCAAAATCCACTTGAATAATTTCTTGGATGAATCCAACATAAACTTTCTTCTCAATTTCATGAAGAAATTCAGCAATAACAACACAATCACAATTTGTCTTTCCTTTGTCCTTTTCTTCCACTCTTAAATGACTACCATAGGCCCACATTCCACTAAAATGTATAGCCCATATATGTGGAAATTTTGAAAGCTCACTTTCCTCTGTTGTTATATATTTACCTTCTTCTTTTAAATCATTGATTGCATTAACAATCCACTTTTACAATCCACTTTTCAAATTTTGAAAGGAATCACCTCCAATAAAATTATGACGTCTGCGCTTTTGAGGTTGATGATGCATCCAAATTTGATTCTCTTCTTCATATTTTCTAAATAAAATAATGATGTACAAATAGTAAGATTAATAATATGAATGTGTAAATGCAATTGAGTAAAAAAATTAGTGTAATTTTCTTTACATGTGCCACTTGTCAAATGAAGATGTGTTTTTAAGAATAAAGGCATGTATTGCACTTCTTTCTTGCTATGAGAGCTTGAAGAAACTTCCATTACCTTCTAATACTTCACCTGCAACTCTTGCATCTTTGTCATCATCCCATACACGTCGATTAACATTTTTAAAATCCTTCATATATTCTGTACAAAACCCCATGGCCTCTTGCATTGAATGTCCCTCAAACATGCTATCCTCTGGTTTTTCCCTAGTACAGATAAGTTTTTTCAAAACTTTCATATATTGTTCTATAGGATACATCCATCTCATTCTTATTAGACCACAATGCTCTAGTTCATATTCTACATGTATCAAAAGATGTATAGAAATGTTAAATATTGTTGGTGGAAATTCTAGTTCCAATAGACAAAGGACTTCAACAACCTCCTCTCTCAAACTATCAAAGTTTGAAGGATCCAATGCATGTAAAGTTGTTCTCTTTAATATTAGGCCCAAACTTATAATTGTCAATCTTGGCCCCTTTTCCAAACCTAATATATTTACCACAATAACTAAAATATTCTTGATTATGACATGATAGTCATGGGTCTTGAGGCCTCTTAAGCTATTAATGTCAGTTTGGCTAATAATGTTGCTACTCACATATCCAGTGGGAAAGTGGGTCTGAGACATCCACTGTAAGAATTGCGCATGTTGTTCCTTTGTCCAAGCATAAGGAGCCCTAGGTTTTCTATATTTTTCATTATCATATTTTTCAACCCAAAGATTTTGATGAATCTTTATTTCTTGAAAGTCTTGACAAGATGAAATAGTATCAAAATCACAAAAAAGAGTTTCTATAATAGCATAAGCTATATTTTTCTTAGTATGCATAAAGTCAACAATATGCCTAATGGTTATATCCTTAAAGTATGGAAACTTATACAATATGCACAACCGTTTTACACCACTTTCATTACATGGATCATATCTACTTCCAGCAATCCCATTATTTTCAATAAATGACATTCTTTTTTGTCCTTTCTCAACAATCTAATCACCTTTCATTAGAAATGGCACATCATAGTTCTCTTCTTGACCATTGAAACTTGTTTTTTGTCAACGATATGGATGATCCATTTTGAGGTAAGCACGATGTCCACAAAAATACACTTACACAAACTTCTTCAGTGCCTCACAAAATCCTTAAAGTTGCAAGCATGACATCCATGGTATCCATGAATAGACAGACCAGACAATGTGCCATATGCAGGAAGATCATGAATTGTAAACAATAAGTAAGCTTTTAAAGTGAATTTTATTGAATGACCATCCCTTAAAGACTAAACTTCTTCAATTCCATTCAATAATTCTATTAGCTCATCATATAATGGCTCTAGATAAGAATCTATTGTATCTGAAGTCACGCTTTTATTTCCTAGTATAATCAATGATAACATTAAGAAAAATAGTTTAGTTTCTAACCATGGAGGCAAGTTATAATTTATTAGAAACACTGGCCAAGTTGACTATTTAGTACTTTGATCTGAGAATGGGTTCACCCGATCTAGAGCCAAACCCAACCTTATATTACGAGGATCTTGAAAAAAATCAGGCCAGTTTTTATCAAATTCCATCCATGTCTTAGAGTCTGGCACATGTCGTTGTTTTCCATCAGTGTTCTTATTTTTGACATGTCATTGCATAAGTTCATAAATGTCTCTGCACCTGTATATTCAGAGTAATCGTGGGATTATCAGAAAGTGGTGAAGAACCTTTCTAGGAACCACAATTGATTTCAACCCTTGTCTATACCTTGATTCATGATATTTTGGACATTCACTCTCATTTTCAAGATTTTTATGAAATAATACAAAACCATTCACACATGTGTGGATGTTTTCATACCCCAAGATGAGCTTACTAATTTTCTTTTTACATTGACTTCTTTTTTTTGGCAATGTGGAGTCAGCTGGTAATAATGAACTTATTAATGTCAATAATTGTTCTACACTCTCATTTTTCCAACCATGCACCACTTGCAAGTTAAGAAATTGAAGAATTGTTTTCAAATGACTTAACTTGCAATTATCATAAATGGGCTTTGAAGCATCATCCATTGACTTCACCCAATCATCATTTAGACCCTCATTTAGCTTTCTATTAACTTCAAACCCTTCTTCAAACATTTTTGTCTCTTCATCTATGTTTGGTTTCACTTCATTTATGTTTGTTACCTCTTCATCTCTCACGATCTAAAATTATATCATTTCTTCATAATAATTTTAAGCCCAAGGGCTTATACCACTATTCTCATATCTTATCATATGTCGATAAATCACATTTCTCTTTTTCACCAAGACAATTTTTACATGGACATGGATATTTGTCAATGCCCCCCTCATCAGCTACTCTCTCATCATATGCATAATATTTATCTATAGTCAACCTATGGTGTTGATCCATCTGTAATATTCTGCATTCCAATATTAATTTGGCTTCTAAATTAAAGAAAAAATATAAATCTGAAAAATAGAGATGCCAAAACATTGTTAAAAGTAGTCACTTTTAGTAAAGACCATAAAGAAAGAAGAGGATATAACGATTCATTGTTCTGACATCTATCTTACATTCATTTGAATTTTACCTAGTGAGAATGGAATGTGTCTGTGTTTCAGGTTTCAAATTACCTCTAAATTTGCAGCAGAGGGTCTTACTAACTTTAAATTTGTTGCAAAAAACTTTGAATTCCTTGCCCACCATTTCAAAAGTCTCCAAGTCCAATCTAAACAAGCTTTATCACCCATGCAAGTGCTTCAATACTTGTCCATCATAATAAAAATGTTAACAACTATGACGAGTGTGTATTAAAAACTTATGAATCAAATTATAGATGAGTGGAAAATCATTGTAACTATTATATCTTAATCATTATCTATGGGCCTATGCTGATCTACAATAAAAGATTGAGCATGTTATCATCATTTTTACAATTAAAAAAGAGGAAAATCATTTTTATCATCCTATCCTTGTATTCCTTAGTGGTTGGGGAGATCAATAGTGCCAAGGGAAGGGTTAGACAACCAAAGTAAGATAAATCATATAAAATGGGCATGGGAAAATCATATAAAATATATGACTAATTGATGGAAAACTAATGATTAAAATGAAAATAACTAACTTCACAGGAGAATCCCCATATCCTAGTAAATATTGATTGGGTAGATATCTCACTAGTGGAATTATTTCTTGAGATTTATGGTTGTTCTGATATCTGTTCATGGTACGTCTACTTAATCTTAAGTGATCATAGAGTTAGAGTAATTTGTATAAAAATATGATATAAATATAATAATGAATGAAGGTTTCTCTATCCATTGTAGTTTGTATGTCATATCTTTCCCCAACAAGATATGACATACTAAATATCTGATATCTTGAGATTTTTTGAGATTTATGGTTGTTCTGATATTTCTTAAGATTTCTAGAGATTTACAATTGTTCTGATATATGTTCACAGTAAGTCTACTTAATTTTAAGAGATCATGGAGTTAGAGAAATTTTTATAAAAATATGATATAAATACAATAGAGAATGAAGTTTTCTCTAGCCATTTTAGTTTGTATGTCATATCTTGCCCTAGCTGTCATGCCCCAAAATCTGGGCACTAAAAACTTAACCAAAAGAACATAAATATCTCTTTAATACTACTAAGTTAACTATAGGAGATGAAACCTCTTCTACACCTTTGCAAATCATAGGTTTAATTAATTGCTAGTTTAATCAATAATATTAATATATAGCTTTAATATTTTCTTATTTACTTTACTAGATCGTTAACAAGACTATTTCTGAAGTAAACAATAATGCAAATTAATGATACAAGCATATAGAACAAGTTTTCTTATAGTTGGAATGTTAAGAAGAATATAATTTATATTTACTATACATTAATGAAACATCTACGAAGCTGTTTGGAGAAGACGTTAGTACAATAATTTTAAGCAAAAATTCTTTTCTTATTGATACAATTATTAAATACATCTTTGGAATAAATAAGTGACTTAATTACAATGGAATTACAAATTTGCAATCTTCTTTAAACATTTCAAGGAAAAAATTTAAAACAGAAAGTGATTATGAGAATGGGATCACAACCAAGACACCAAGACTTTAGCAATACTTTCAGAAGCTTCCTTTGAACCTGTAAGAACATCAAGGTTAACCATGGAGGCTCACCTCCCAACCTAGGCCTTTGCAAGGCCACCCCCGAGCTAGGGGATCCAAAAATGAACGGGAGACATACATACAAACAAGTATTCACAATATCAACACCAACAATAATTCATCAAGAAATTCCCTCCCAAGGTTTAACAAAAAGAAGGTCTCCAAGAAACCTTCTCCAAAAGTGGGGTGATAGTGTACTATCCCAGGAAGAGAAAGCCAATAATACAAAATACGTACACTAGGAATGGGCCACACATGGACTCAACATTCCTAAGTACCACATATATAATCATGTTCCATGGCCACACATGGACTCACGAATAGATTTCTACCCTTCACCTCCATGCCCTTCAACGGCAACTGGAGTAAATTTACCTTTCTTTCACAAAATAATTTATGGCTTCAAGCCTTCCAATTTCTTATAATCCCTAAATTCCTTGGGAATTCTTGGCATCATGGGCACCCATATACCCATGTTTATCCCTCCACACTTGGAGACTCTACACTCCTGGTGTCTCAACTTATCACCCTCCTAAGGTACTCTGTCCTCCCTAGGA
>MU227529.1:3192608-3225408 GCA_018584345.1 Thuja plicata | reverse complement strand
TATATATATATAATTGTTATCTATTTCTGTATTATGAGAAATGGTAACAATAAATTGAAAGTTATAAATCTATATTTGCGTAACCATCTAAAGCCCTTAAGAGCTAATATTGCATATTATAAAGTTATTTCATTCTTTTTTCAGGAGTGCATTATTTGGGAGGAAAAATAATCTAACATATCCACTATAATATCCCTAGCTCCTAAAAATAAATCATTAAGTATATTTTTTAGCTTGGTTGAAGTCATTGAGAATATTTACTAAAGCTCTGTGAATTCTATGGCTATCATTTATTTAAACCAGTAACATAAATCTGTCTTATATTCTCTACCGATTTGTACCTATATAAATTTCTTTTGGATGCTTTAACGTCTCTGCAAGGGCTCCATGGCTGATATAGCCCCTGTTCCAGCTTAACAACCCATAATCATGGGGAGAGGAAACAATAATAAACTGATAATCCTTAACTTGAGGTCTATCCTAACATCTGTGTTTAGACTTTTAGGCTTTTAAGATAAGGGACTATCAGGATAGGTCTGTCCTAAAAAATTTTTAAACTACCTATTGACATTTGAACTGTCATGTTATTAGTGACTAACTGTTTAGTCATTTATTTGGTCATTTATTTAGTTATTTTTTATTGTTTGACCTTGTGAGTGTACCCGATGACCAAATTAGTCATTTATTTAGTCATTTATAATTGTGAATTGCAAATAATTAATAGAATATGATCAGTTTTGGTAATTTGACTAAAATTTTTAGTCAGGTGACTAAAATTTTTAGTCACGCAACTAAAATTTTTAGTCACATAGTCATTTATTTGCCAAATATGATCAGTTTTGGGCATGTGACTAAAAATTTTAGTCACGTAGTCATTTATTTGCCAAATTCTACTAGTGGAAGATGGAGAAGCACACCCTACATGATGGGGTAGATAACACATATAATTTCATGGAGGATGGAAGAGAGATGGTTTTAAAACCATTAGAGGAAGATGGAGCAGCATGGACAGTGACTTGGAATGCTGGTGTATTTGAGAGGATTGGGTTCCTTAGAAAAAAGGAACGTGAACTGTCATAAGCTGAAGAAGAGAAGAGTTCTTTGGAGAAAGATACTTATGGAGGAGAATACATGCAAGAGGGTCAACATGAGATCCTAGTTGGAAAGAGCATGGTGAGTTGTCCATTTGAAGGACAAGAGGAGCAGTCTGATATGAAGAAAAAGAATGAGCAACAAATGATGATGAACGAACCTCAGAGAACAAGGGTTCATTAAGAGATGAAGGTGATGATAGAAGTTATTCATGCTAAAGAAATCAAAGATAAGAGTCATGAAGATGACAAGTGAATTCAAATTGGGACAATTTTATGTCCTTTGGAGGGTGCAAGGGAGAAAATAATCCTTATGAAGATTGAAGAAAGGGTTGAGGAAGAAGCCTTGAAAGTGGAAGAAGATGAAGTGTTTGGATGCCAAGGAGAATGGCATAGAAGAGATAAGTTGGAAGAAGATGTCTCAAGGATGAAGGGAACCACAAGGAGTGAATATTTGAGGCTCTTGAATTTGGAATTGAAGAGGGAAACCACAAGTTGGAATATGAGGGCGATAAAGGAATTTTTTTGTCCAATCAAGAGGCTAATTGCAGATAGGAAGATTCTAAGGGAAGAACCTACTGAAGAGGCTCAAGAAGAAGAAGAGGATGGTTGTGGACAAACCATACAAGAAACTGAGAGTGGTAAGAAGACAAGTTTACATGAACTTGAAGAAGAAAAATATTTGTGGAAGGAGTTTGAAGGCATAGATTTTGAATGGAAAGGTAAAGTTGGAGTAATGGAAGGATATCCAAGTATAGGGCACATGGATGATGAAGATGCAGCAGTAGTCTCAGAGGGAGACACCAAGATTGAGGAGGCAGAATTGAATGGTTATGAGGAGACCATGATGAAATAATTTTATCCAAGCATGAATATCTCACAAGATGAGAATGAAGTGGATGAAGAAGTGAACCAAATGGAAGTTTTGATGCAAGGGGAAGAAGTGATTTTTCTATTTACTAACCCTTTTATGGAAGGATTGTAGGGGTTCTATATGTGGAAGTGAACCATGAATATATGGTAATGTATGATGAAATATTGAGCACTTGGAATATGTTCAAACGGATGAGGGGCTAGTGCAAGAATCCACCAAGGAGAAGAAAAAGTCTTGTTGCAGAGTACAAGCAAAGAGTACCAAAGAATTACAAGACAAGGAAGAGGACAATGGGATCCAAAGGGACTTGGATTCTTTTCAACCCCAAGAGTATGGTGCATGGGCACTTCCTGAACACAAGAAGGGTCACTTGGAATACCTAAAGAAGAATATGACATATAAGGTTCTTAAATTGATGTAATATGGCCTTAGAGCCATTGGATGTAATAGTATTAGTTAAAAGTTGCAAAAGTATGTAAAGTTGCTAAATATGCAAAAAATTGGTTGAAATAATGGAATGGTGTGTACTGAGAGGGTAGGGGTGAATCAGTACCCTTTAAAACATTTAGATAATTAACCTTTATCCTTTAGTAATCAATTCCTTGCATTACTAACCATATCTTTTATTCTTATCTTATGCATGTTATATCAAATTATAACCTTAATTTGCATGTAAACATTCATAGAAAAATTCATGAAATGTAATGACACATGACACAAGATTTGGTAATACAGAAAACCCTTGTTAGAAGGTAAAAATGGTGGTGGGGATGAAACCCACAAAACTTTACTATCTATAGAATGGAAGGGGTCGGTTAAGGCTTACAAGTTTGATCACTTCTTATGATCTTACCCTGTTAGGAGTAACATGTAGAGACTAGTTAAGGTCTACTCTGTTAATATCTTTAGCAACACTATTTAGTGTGCACTCAGTTAAGAGATTTACAAAGGATTGTTAAATACACCTTCTCAAAGGATTTCTTCTATTTGTTACACTTGTTAGAATGTAGTAAAAAATATTCATTGACCTGAGTATATGCAATCTATAATTGTTGATTACAAACACAAGAAAGATTAAAATATAATGTATCACCTATAGTGACTGATCAATACCTATGTTCTACTTGGTAGCCTTGAATCTTTCTTGATAACTTTTTTAATCTTTTGTTGTTCTTCTGCATAAAACTCTATCTCTAATCCATAGAAGTGTATGCGGATAAAATCATCATCACATCATCTATTTTGATTGATTATACATCTATTTATACAATGAGTTTTACCTAAAATTAGTTTCACACATAACAATGATAACTCTATGATCAAAGGTTTACAACTTGACCTTGATCTCCTAGTTTGCATGTTTGTAATCAGTTAGACTAATTAAAACAATTACAATTACATTTCTTGTCCCTCAAGAAATGGTTTTAAAACAAATAAATAAGCTAAATAGAAAACACAAGTGTTTTATCTAACATGGAAGTCAGATCCACATTTCTCAGGATTATAACTGTCTCTCAGTAGACTAGTGCTCGGGTTGCTTTGTAGTCTTCCTATTGGGTTCCTCTCTGAACTGTTTGTCAGGTTTATCTTTTGTCTAGTCTATTGGGTTCCTCTGTTGGGTTACTCTATTAGTTTATGCTATTAGGTTCCACTTTAACATTTTTGGGTTACACTTGTAAACTGTGTTGTCAGTTTACATTGTAACCTACTATGTTGGGTTACACTATAATATTTTTTGTCAAGTTCCCTTGTGAAGTTATATGTCATGTTTCACTAAACCTATCTTTCGATGTTGGTGTTACTGATGGTTCAAAACTATTTTCCTTTGCATACTAATGGAAAAATATGTCATCAATCTCCCCCTTTGACTTTAGTATCAAAAATTGATATGTGCAAAAACTAAGAATGTTTAGTATGTACACCATGTGTGCACCTTGTCATTATGAATCCCCCTATGTATATGTCATTATAGTATATGTATATGTATGTACACTTGCCTTTATACTATTCTCCCTTTTCACCTTATCTTCCCCCTTTATCATATCATTTTCCTCCTTTATTCATATCATTTTCCTCCTTTATTCATATCATTTTCCCCCTTTTTTGATAGTAAGGGAAAAGGTGTAATTACCTAAAACTTGTTAAAAATGTGGGAATGGGAGTTCTTCATGTCTTCCATCACTTTCTACCATTTCTCTTGTAGGTGATCCAGGGCCATATGCTCCAATGTAATCCTTGTGTGCATATCATAGATGATGCCGGTGATAGACACCTCCAGGGTGGCAATCAATTGTCTTGTTGTTGTCATATGTTGTTGCAGTAGTGTAAGATTTGGTAGGAGTAAAGTTTGTAGCTTTGGTTACCCCATCTCTAAACTTTGATTTTGCCTCTTGAATCTGAAGTGTCAACTTCTTTGCTTCCATTATATTTTCATAATGCAACTTGATTGCATTGTCAGTTGTTGAGAGACTTTGTGCACTAGCAGTAAGATCTGCATCTATCTTTTCAATCTTTTCACTATTTTCTTTAGTGAAGTTCTTTAATGTGCTTAACTTCTAAATTGAGGTGATAGCTTCTAAAATGATTGGTTCCAATTCATTTATTAGTTTAGATAGCTTTACCTTTTTCTCAGACACTTCTTGGCTTATTTTCTCAATCAATTTGTATTGGTACTTGTGTTCTGCATGTTCTTATATGGCCTTCTCTGCATCCACATTCTATGATGTAATGGCTTCAGTAAGAATGGCTAGTTGATCAATGATTGAATAATTTTAATCAATGTTTGTATTAGTTAAAATCTACTATAGTATTTCCTTGGTTGTTTCAAGTACTTGAGTGTTCTTTGTCTTCTTCTTAAGCTTATCTTGGATAGCTTTTCTTTTACAAAGTTCAGCATAATTTTTAAGTGACTCAGGATCCAATGTCCTTGGATCACAGTCAGGTATTTCAATGATTTCTTCTAAAGTGACTGGATTCTTCTTCTTCTTCTTCTTCTTCTTCTTGGAAAGTGTTGTGGAGGAACCTGTATGCAGTACCATAGCAATCTCCTTTTCTTGGTCTGATGTTCTTGATGAAGGATTTGGAGGTATAGTGCCTTTTTGTTGTTTCTTTGTGTCTACCTGTCGGTTTGGTGTGGACGTCTCCACATCAACCTTAGCTTTATCTACAACATCTCCTTTAGTATCCTTAGGAGTGGCATCACCCATCTTCTCTTCTTCACCTTTATTTTCTTTTTTTCTCCATCTTTTTCTTTATGTGCTTCATTTGTTACATTCTTCTCATCATTTGTTACATTTTCTTCCTCTTCACCCTTATCCTCAGGTATGATTGCATTAGGCTCAGGTGAATTCCCCTTTTGTGAGATGATATTGATAGCTGTATCAATAATGGAATTTGGCCCAGTATATTCACCTATGTAGCATCTTTTGTTGTATCTTGTTCCTTGGGCTTCTTGGAGGTAACAATAACATCTTCATCTGCCTTTACCTCATCTCCAGTGATATCAATGATATGAGTATCTGTAATTGTATTATCTGTAGTATCCCCTAATGATTGTAGAATATAAGGAATGTCATCCATTTCCTTTCTTTCTTCTATATTTAATTCATTTTGAGTGACATCCTTATCATCATTTATCAAAATGTGCTCTGGGTTCGATATATCCTCTATTTCTTCATTGTGAGGCTTTTCGGTGAGTTCTAATGCTCTCTTGGGACTTGGGTCCTTTTCAGGTGTTTTGAGTGCTTTTCTCCAAGTATCCTCACTCTCCTGGTTAAGCTCAATAAAGTTTCCTTGTAGGACTTTTTAAGCTCTCAATTTTTCTGAGAACCTTTTTAAGTGTAACTTCACCATTTCATCAATTTCTTCCATTTTGGACTCGGGTGGCATAACACAAATTAGGGTTCTTTCCCTTAACTATTTTTTAGAATTCAATGCGAATTTCCACCTTGTCCATAGTCAGTCAATAATTTCTTGTGGAATTTTACCTTCAAACTATAATGGTATATATTTAAATATATACACATTATTGTGATGATTTCTTCCTCTATCTTGTTCTGATCCTTGGGATCTAGAGTTAACCATTTTCTAATCTTAGGATCAGTTATTTTTCCCGCCTTGATCATTGATGCACATACCTCATCAATTGTAGTAGGAAGTTGGTTCTTAACAAGTTGTTCTTCATGTTCAGTTTCTTCTATATCTTCCTTACTTATGATTAGCCTTCTTTTTGTTGGTGCATGTTTCTTGGTTTTAGGTTTCCTTTTGTACATCCTCACTTGTCCTTTCTTGACCAGTGATGAAGTTGCATCTTTAGTTGTCTAACTTCTAGTCCTTGATGCAGTAGTAGTCCTTGGTTTCTTTGCTAGTGGTGGTGGTGCATCAGACTCTGTAGATTTAGAGTCACTCAATTTTTCTTCTTCACTAATGAGTGACTGTCTCTCGGTGTCATCCTTTTTTTCTGAATCTACATCATCTACCGATAACTTCTTCTTGAGTGTCTTTACCATTTTCTCTTTCTTTCTATCAATTTTCTTCACAACTAAGCCTATTTTTATTCTTTCCTTGCCTTCCTCATAGGTTCCAAACCTTGGTTGTGACTTGTCCAATGGTTCATTTATTAATGCTTCAATAGCATTGGTGGCTTGATCTATGTTGACCTCATAGTCAAGTGGTGCTAACCATTCTTTCCTCGGTATAGCTAGTTTGATAAAGATGTTATTGGTGTCCACCATAATACAAATATCAGTCTTATGTTTTTCTACCAATTATTCTAGTATCCTCATCCTTTTCTGCATCTTGTCCTTAAATCTAGTAAAGTATTCATCCATAACTAATGTGAATCTGTCACCTAGTGACTTGATGAATTCACTGATTTGAATTGTCATTGGTCAGGTAGCATCCCAGTTGGCATTACTGATAGATGGAAAGAAGTCTTGAAAGTAGAAAAACATGCACATTAGAAGTGATCCAAACTTACATGAGTTGGACTTTGTAGATCTGATTGTCCTCAAGTTCTCATCTAACTTCTTTAGTAAAAGCTTAGATAGATATATTTGTATACCTTTTTTATAATCTTGTGGGTAGTGTCAACTGCTCCACATGCAATGTCATTCATCCTGTTGGCTTGGAATATATTGTATCTGACCACACATGCAACAAATTTCATTTTAGGATCTTTGATTGAATTTACCTTTAATCCTCTTCCATCCCATTCTGCACCTGTATTCTTTTCTATATCTTGGCGAGGAGGATGTTTGAGTTCTTTTGCCTTGTCGATTATAGGATAATCGGTCATAGCGTGTATCACATCCCTAGTGATCAATTTTGGTTTTTCTAGCCACATCTTTTAGTCATGCACTCTGCTTAGCACTATCCAAATCCACTTGGTTTTAAACCCCATTAGGAACATTAGGGAATTTTTTAGCCCTTTCACCTCGATGTGTTTATTCTCATCTTTGATGGTTCCATCTTTGCATAGCTTCTTGTAAGATTTCTCAACCTCAAGATCTCTTATCGCGATGATCTTGTAATGTATGTATGATTGGAAATCCTTAATTAGTAAAACCCCAGGTGGTATTCCTAAAAATGCTCCAACATCATCGGGTTGCAAAGCAACCTCTCGATAGATTTTATACTTAGGTTCTTCACAAGAGGATTTCTTGATCAAATTAACCTTCGTATCCTTAGCATTCTTGATATTGGTTACACAAGAAGTGGTTACCATGATTTTTGAAAATTTAGGGCTTTTCCTGTAAAACAAACACTGAGCTTAGTGATTCTAGTTACTTACTTTAACCTATTCTATATGTTTTTGATCTGTTTGAATGTCATGAATCTGCTTGGAATGCTCTGCAATTTGGTCGCTATGTTTTGCTTTTCTCTTCTCTTTGCTTTGTTTCTCTCTTAATACTTTGTGAATAATGAGCTCTTTCATCACCCTATTTATAGTTGATGCCCTAAGTGGTGCAATTAATGCTCTACCCACTTCTTGATGTTTGAGGACAGAGTCACTTGGGTATCGCACAAACTTTCAGCTCAGGGTAAGTGACAACTCACTTGACCTTTCATAGGTTTACCGACAATGTTTGGTAAGTGGTGAAGACTTCAATGAATTTTACATGATTACCAACGAGTCTTAGGTTACATTGATTAACTTGGTTTTCACATGTACACCAACGATTCTTAGTATGTATTGACCAATGAGATTGCATTCACAGATTCATAACAAGTAATACCATAGCTCATCGTTAATCATGCTATATTGTCATTTTTAACTATGTATAATGGAACTGATGTAAATTATAAATTAGTATAGTGCAGTTCCATAATTACTTGTTCATCTTAGGTGGGGGTGGTGATGTCACCAGATCCATTGGATAAGGTGTCACCAATTGCATTTCTTGGTCTAGCATCATCAATATTTGTAGCTTTCCTCCACATTTTGTTTCTCATCTTCCTGATGTCTTCAATGGTATTGCCATTGGGAAAAGTGCTTATCTTTGTCACTCGGTATATGCAGTCCTTGGTTAGATGACCAACTTTATGATAGTGTAAGCATGCCATTCTGGGGTTATTCCAGATCCTAGACTTTCTCATTCATTTTCTCATGCAGTTTGTTGTTATGTGTCCATATATTCCACATGTTGTACAATTTGTCCATGTATTGTAATCTCAAACATTACAAACATATGAGTTACCGACTCTTCTCAGTTTATAAGCATTTTCTAGTTCTTTAGGCTTCCATGCTTTGTTTTTCTTCTTCTTGCATTCAAAAGATATGTGCCCATGCACTTTGAAAGTAGGACAGTAGTTTTCCATGTAGGTTTCCTTCTTTGGTTGTTTCACCTCATATTTACATTCATATGCTTTATGTCCTTTCTTGTTACATCTATAACAATTTCCTATTAATGAAGATGTGGATTTAGGAATACCTTTTATTTTTCTCCTGCAAACATTTGATGTGTGGCCTGGTTTTCCACAGTGATTGCATGACTTCTTTCTTGGTCTTAGATTTGTGTAGACATATTTTGGATCAACTTGGTATGGTGATTATCCATTCTCGGTATACCCTAATATGGTGTTTTTGTTGACTCTTCTTTGTCCATCTAGAAAATCATCCATCCTTTTGGTACTTTCTTCAGCTCTCTTGATCATATCATTGTGTTGTTGTTGAATTCTTACTTCATGCTTCAGTCTTTCATTTCTTCTCTTAGCTCACCAATAGCTTCCAGATTTCTATTCAGTTCTATGTTCATTTGGTTTTCCTCCTGACTCATAATAATAATAATATGATTGGTGATCTCATGATGATGTTCAATAAGTATTTGTCTTTCTGACTCTCTCTTGTAGCTTTTCATTGATCTTCCTTTTATCATCAATTTCTAGTGTTCTTTCTTGTTCAACTTGTCTAGCATTATTCATAACCTCAATCATTCTTACCATATGTTTCTTTTGACCAATTTTCTATGATTTGACTTGTCCATCTAGATGTTGATTGATTTCATTTAGACTTATAATGCTTCCTTCAGATGTGTCTGATGTATTTCTAGATGTAGATCCTAAAGACTCAAATAAATCAGGTATCTCTTCTTCATGATAGTCTATTTCATTACAGCGAGATGCTATAACCTTTCTTTCATCCAGTAACTATCTCATCTTTATTCTATCTTCTTTATATTGTTCATAGAATATCTGTATCTCTAAGTTCTGATTCTCAATACTCTTGTCTAGCTTATACCTTTCCATTGTATGATCTTTTCTCTTAAGTCGTTTAAACTTTTCCAAACAATATATCTAGATCTGATACCAATTGTTGGAAATAATGGAATGGTGTGTATTGAGAGGGGAGGGGTGAATCAGTACCCTTTAAAAAATGTAGACAATTAACCTTTATCCTATAGTAATCAATTCCTTGCATTACCGACCATATCTATTATTCTTATCGTATTAATGTTATATCAAATTATAACCTTAATTTGCATGTAAAAATTCATAGAAACATTCATGAAATGTAATAACACATGACACAAGATTTGGTAATGCACAAAACCCCTATTAGAAGGTAAAAAATATAGTGGGGATGAAACCCACAAAACTTCACTATCTACAGAATGGAAGGGGCCAGTTAAGGCTTACAAGTTTGATCACTTATGATGATCTTACCTTGTTAGGAGTAACATGTGGAGAATAGTTAAGGTCTACTCTGTTAAGAGCTTTAGAAACACTATTTAGTGTGCACTCAGTTAAGAGATTTACAAAGGATAATTAAATCCACCTTCTTAAAGGATTTCTTCTATTTTCTACACTTGTTAGAATATAGTAAATAATATTCATTGACCTGAGTATATGCAATCTGGAATTTATGATTACAGATCCAATAAAGATTACAATATAATGTCACACCTATAGTGACTGATGAATACATTTGTTCTTTTTGGTAGCCTTGAATCTATTTCTTGATAACTGTTTTCATCTTTTGTTGTTCTTCTGCATAAAACTTTGTCTCTAATCCATAGAAGTGTATGCGTCTATAATCATCATCACATCATTTTTTCTGATTGATAACACATCTATTTATACAGTTATTTTTACCTAAAATGAGTTTCACACATAAAAATGATAACTCTATGATCAAAGGTTTACAAATTGACCTTGAGCTCCTAGTTTGCATGTTTCTAATCAGTTAGAATGATTAAAACAATTACAATTACACTGCTTGTCCCTTAAGAAATGGTTTTAAAACAAATCAATAAGCTAAATATAAAACACAAGTGTTTTATATGATGTGGAAGTCAGATCCTCATTTCTCAGGATTATAATTGTCTTTGGGTAGACTGGTTCTCAGGTTGCTCTGTATTCTTCCTATTGGATTCCTTTGTGAACTATCTCTTAGGTTTCTCTATTTTCTTCTCTGTCGGGTTCATCTATCGGGTTACTCTGTTGATTTATATTGTCAGGTTCCACTTCAACATTTTTGGGTTACACTTGTAAACTGTGTCATCAGTTTACATTGTAACCTGCTCTGTCGGGTTACACTATAATCTTTGTTGTCAGGTTCCCTTGTGAAGTTATCTATTGGGTTGCACTAAACCTATCTTTTGGTGTTGGTGTTACTGATGGTTCAATACTGTTTTCAATACTGATGGTTATGGCAAAATATGTCATTAATGCAAAAATAATGTAATGGTGTCAATTTTGACACAATAGACCTAGAGGGTGTGGATTAGGTCTTATATGAATTTAAGAGTTTGGAAATGATATTGGGGTCCTAAAAGGACATAATCCAAAAGTAGAAGTCATTAGGAGTTCATTTGAATAAGTTTTGAAATTTGAATATTTGAGTTCAAACGGTTACTTGTCAATTGGAGGGAAACTCCAAAAATGTGATTAGTTTTCTTTGTTAGGAATTCCAACTATTTTTGATCAGTTGGGGAGGTTAAGAGGAGTTTATTTAAGCCTTGTAAACAAAGAGGGTCTAGTTTGGTATGGACTAAGATCACTTTGTGCAGACTGTCATTGAAATGAAGCAATAAAAGTCTGATTTCTTGCATTTTGGGTGTTTGTTTTGATATGTAATTGAGTTTAAATAATTTTTATGGTGGAGGAATGGTATTTTAGGTTGTTTTAATTAATTTTTAAACACTTGATTGTTCTGATCCTTTATTTGAAGTTGACTATCATGTACAAGCACTACTTTTTTGTATTGATTACGAATGTGAAAACATAGACCCATCCCCTTTACATAGCTACTATCACTTGAGGATGGATCCTAACATTGTAACATAGCATTCTAAAAATTTGAATGTAGGAAAGAGTGAGGGTTTGCAGGTTGGAATGAAAAGAATGGAGTTGATGGGATTGAAGGGTCATTAAGTTTGGTGCATAGGTATTGTCACCAAAGATCTACCCAAAGGAGGGCACTATTTTATGTAATAATCCATTGTAGGATGGAAAAAGGATGGTGAATCATCTTTTTTGAGTGGGTATAGTGTTGGTAAGGTGGAAATTGAGAGAGCCCTAGATTTTAGGGGTTTTGGAGTCCAATTTGGGGCTTTCACACTTAGAGGAGCCATAGGATAAAATTGTTCATAATTTCAAATAGATTTGGCAAGTTATGTGGTTATTTGGTCACTATGATGCTTCACCTTTTAGATAACTATAGAAGTAGTTTCGGATATTGTATATTTGGTATTGGTTTATGTGTAATTTTTTCATGGTACCTCTCTCCTAGATTGGATCGTGCTTCATGTTTTTGGTCTGGGTATTTCATTTAATTTTTATCTCTTATTTGGATGGGATCAAGTTGTGTGTGACCTATGTATTTAATCTTTATCTCTTATCTGGATGGGTCCTTGTTATGTGTGATCTATGTTTTGGTCTGGATGCTTTTGTCATAGGACCTTATTGTAATAGTATTTTGGCATGGTTGAACTTGTTGTAAACTCCAATGATTTATCTTGTATATAAGTATAGTGTGTGATTTGGGAAATGTAAGTGTGATGAGTGTGAGCAAGTGAAGATCTATAAGAAAATTTTCATATGAGAAAAAGTTTAGTTTGTGAACAACTTTATTTTATGATGGTGGTAGAGAAGTAAAGACAAAGATAGTGTGTTTATAAGGTTGATAGGTTTGTGTAGGAAATCTGCATTATCAGGAGAATTTCTCTTTATCTATTTTGGATATTTTTATGTACCTTTTATCTAGGATGGTGAGTCTTGGGTGCATAAGTTCTTTTCTATATCTTGTTACTTTGGTAGTGAGCCTTCTTTTGCATGTCTAGAGCAATGAGATCCTATTTATTTTGGTTTTTTATTAGCAATGGGCCTCTAGTTGTAATTCTTAATCAGTGAGCTCCTACTATCTTTATAATCCTACTATCTTTATAATCCAACTATATATCAGTGATTTATCTTTGTGGGAAATTGCTAACTATAGTTTTTCCTAGTATGGGTTTTCCATGTATTGTATCTTGGTGTTCATGTGTTACTATTTTAGTTTATTTTTTTCTTAATAAGTTGTATGGTGGATAACCTTTTTGTTTGATTATCTAAGAAAGGTTTTTGGTTTAAGCTGATTCACCCCCCCCCCCCCCCCCNTTCCCCCCCCCCCCCCCCCTCAGCATCTGATGTGCATTCAATGCATATCATACACCCCTATAGTGAAGTTCCACCCATTAAATGGTCAAATGATGGTTGGTGTCATGTTTTTATGACCCAATTTGTGATGGCCCCTATAATGACCCTTTCTACCCCCTATAATGACCCTTTCTACCCCTACAATGATCTTTCTAGTGGCATTCCAATGGTACCATGAGTCACCCACTAACCTCTATTATTAAGACATTAATCAACTGTATGATAACAAAAATTGGTAGCATGTCTCTATATAAGATCTACACTCTCATATAATTTCATATAATATAGTTCCTCCTATATCAACTAAGAAATTTTGACCATAGCCAGTGTTTTTAACCTTGTTGTAGTGTCCCTAATATTATAAATAGCTACCTCCTCTCACTGACATTAAATAACTATAATATCTTGGGGAATATATAGTGCATCTCTCTCTCTCTCTCTCTCTCTCTCTCTCTCTCTCAGGATTAGCCTAGGTGCTCTTGCACCATTCTACCCAAATAAAATATTTCAATCCATCCTTGGATTGAGAAATTTGGAATCAATTCCCAACTTCTTGAACTATGTTTCCTTGATCCAAGTGGCCTCTACATATCCTTGTCCATTCCATTTGATCATATGTTCATAGTAGGTTCTTTGTCTAGTCTTCTTGTAGGCCCTTGAGTCAAGTATCATCTATGCCTTCTTAGGTTGTATAGGGGTTAAATATAGGTCTTCTACTTCTTGTATAACCTCAGTAAGGCTCTATTCTGGATCTAGAGTAGGCCCCTTATAGAGGACCAGATCTGCAACATTAAAGACAGTTAGTCTTCAAGGCATCATGAAAGACAGACACATGGATATTATTGGGACCTAGCTAGAGGTAAAGGTAACATAAAGCATGGTCAGATCAAAGTTGATCCTGAGGTGAGTGTGAAGGCTTAAAGAAAATTAGATTGATGGTTAGTCATTGAGGCATCATGACTGTGTGACACCTATCCAAGGTGGTCAGTTCAGGTTGAAAGGGGAATAAAGGATCTCTTGGAGCCACTAGTTTTTTTCCACATGGAGGTTTGTGTGTGGTTGATCGAGTCATAAGTGTTTTATTTGCAAGATGCTTGTGGGTGTTTTAATGATGATCTACGACCACATTTTAAATTTGATGGAAAGTTGAAACTTTGGCCACTTATGTTGTTTTCCATGCCTGTGCCAACTATTGTAACTAGTTTTTGAATTGTTGAATTAATTTCAGAGGATTTTAGTGCAGTGCCTCTAGATAGGTGAGTGCCCTCCTACTCACATATTTTAAGACATGGTTAGAGAAGCCAAAGAGGACACTTAGAGAGTCAAGGGGTCACAGTTCTAGCTCATAGACTCTAGGTGGGCTAGATGCAGATGCAAGTATAGGTACTGGGGGTAGCACAGGCCATCTAAAGCTAAAATAACTAGTGGTATAGGTTCTCTAATGATGAGGCCTATAGATTCTAGTGGCGGTCATGCATAGTCACTATTGATTTAGTTCTTTGATGATGTATACTCTTATATTGATCATTGATGAGACTTATGTGATGTAATTTGATATATTCCCCTGATACTTTGATATTTTTCCCTTTTTGATGTCATTGTACATGGACACTTATGTTTTTGATGATGCATCAATGACTGTAGCTTAAACTTAGCATAGTCATAGATGAGAAAAATTAACCCATTATGTAAAATGGGCTTCTCAGGGCTTTTCCTATTTTCCAAAATGTTCATGCCTAAAGATCCCAACAACAGAAAAGGAAAGGAAATCCTCCTCTTATATCTAAAGTGGTTAATCAACATGAAATGAAAATTATAAACTATAGTGTAGCGACCTTCCAGAGTAAAGTAGTGCATTAAACCCTGAACCAATATCCTCCAGAGCAACTTCATATGTTTTCGCAAGATGAAGTCTCCACTCTGCTTCACTAAGAGGGGTTTTTCCTCAGGGTTTTTGGGGTATAAACAGACTACATTTTGGGCCATGATCCGACCCCTGTGGTACTTCAGACCAAAAATATTCATACTAGTAATCTCTGAAATTAACTTCTCATTGATAGTGAAAGTCTTACCACACAGAGTGACCTCGCCATTATCTCAGCTCTCAGTAAATTCCTTGGAGATATCTTTATCGTAACCATGTAGTCTCTCCATGAAATATGTGACTCTTCCCTCTTTTATTATCCTCCAAACTTTTTCCTCTTTTAGTATAACATTGAAAAATAAATTCTTTCTTTGTATATTGCAATGTGAAACCAAAATTGTAGTAGACTACCCAATGTGTACCTATGTAATGGAACCAACTAACCATGTCATTTTGTAGAGTAATGATTGGAAAATGATGTGAACATATATTCTTGAACACATGAGTTAGGGTTCCATAGTTGTTGTGAAAGATAATTAAATTAAATCTTGATTTTACTGTTTTGGGGGAATTTTAATGTTGTTCTTATTTTATTTATTTCTAGCTAATTTTCCGTAGTTGATGACTTCTAATAACCTTCCCCTTTGTCATTGATGGCAACATGCCAAAATATTACTCTCTTCAAACTCCTCCAAAAATATTAGTCTTCAACAAAGATATCAAAATTTGTCAAAATTGTCTTATTAGTCTCTTCCTTCACCATAGTTATTATCATTTTCTACTACTCTCCCCATAATCCTCTACTACACTTCTCTCTCCCTTTTCCATCAAGGACAAATTTTATCAAAAAACATACCATTACATATCTCCCTTTAACATCAATAAAAAAAATTTGTTACCTTTTCAAGGGAATATCTCCTTGTACTTTTCTTTGACTTTTTAGAGGAAGGAGTTCCAAGAACTAATAGTAGATAAAAACATTGTGTGATTAAGATTACACTGAATAAGTAGGTAAATAGCACTAATCAAGTTATTTGGCACAATCAAGCTCAACTCATCTTTCTCTACGTCTTCTAGTAGACTAACAAAGTGATCCATATTTTCTAAAAACTACCTCTTTGACTTTCTAGAACATTCTGACAAAGTCATCTCTTTGTCTCTATATCAAAATCATTTTTGACTCTCATGAATTGATCATTTTTCATTTTTGCACCATCTTTATCTTTTAAAATATCAAATGATTGAGCTATTTTGTTCAACTCAGACTCAATAGATTCAATCATCACTTTGTGTTTTTAAGTGGAAATAGGTCTTTTGAGACAATACTTGCAAGTTCTAGCAACTTTCACCTTTCCATGTTGAAATTCCAGTCCATGACCTATGTTATTTTGATGACATTAATTTTCCATTAGTATGCAAACAACACTTTCGGTAAGCATACACCTAAAGATAGAACAAAGAGCAAACTGAAAATCAGATATAAAGAGATCACTAAAATGATCAAGTACAAAGAGAACCAACGACACAAATTTGTGTGTACATCAAAATTGCAAAGTAGAAGGATAAAGAGGAACCCGACAGAGGAAGCCAACATATGGGATAAAGTGAAAACCAAAGAGATATTTATAGAGAAACTAAGAGGACAAAAGTGAAAGACAGTCAGGCATAACCGATCGCCAGGAACCGAGAATCAATTGCAGCCCGCAAAACGTCGATCTAACTTCCACGTCAGATAAAATAGTTAGAATCTATTTATAGGATCTTGAATTGTTTTAAATCCATTTCTTTAGGGAGAAGAAACATGAATGTAAGTGCTTTAATCAGTCTAATTGATTTAAAAAACATAGACTAGGAGATCAAGGCACAAGTTGTAAATCTCATCTTAGAGTTAATATTATTTTTCGTGAAACTTGATGATGTCAATCCATCTTATAAATAGATGATGAAATCATTAATTAACAAGGATGTGAATATAGAGGAGAGGATGAATAAAGCCTATGATAACATCTATGGATCGGATTGAAAGTTTCAAGAACCAGTACATTAAAAGATGAATTTGGTTAGCAAGAACCAAGAACATAGGCTACCGAGAATCAGAGGTATTACTCAATCACATAAGGTGATAATATTATTCATGTAAAATTAATTGGATATTTATCAACAATAGGAGATTGCATTTACCAGGTCAATTTTTAATTTTCTATCATTCTAACAAGTGGAGCAAAGTGTAAAAATCCTTTCAAGGAAGGTGGATTTAACAGTCCAACTATAAATCTCTTAACCAAGTGCACAATCAATAGTGTTGCTAAAGCTCTTAACTATGTAGACTTTAACCGGTCTCCACCGTTACTCTTAACAGGTTAGATCATCAGAAGTGATTAAATTGCAAGCCTTAACCAGCCCTTTCCAATCTGCAGATAGGTGAAAATTTTGTGGGTGCCATCCCCACCACAGTTTTTACTTCCTCACAGAATTTTTCTGCGATATCATATCTTGTGTTATGTGTCAATTACTTTCATGAATGTTTCTATGAATGTTCACATGTATGTTAATGTTATGAGTTGATATAACTCACATCAAGATAATAAGATAGGATTGAATGGATATACAATTGATTACAAAGGTTAATTGATTAAAGGATACAAAAGTTTTAGAGGTACTTATTCACACCTCCCCTCTCAGTACACACTTCCCATTAATTCCAAAATTGGTATCAGAGCTAAGTCTCTTCTTTAGAAAAGCTTAAAGGCTTAAGAGAAAATATCATACAATGGAGAAGTACAGACTTGATAAGAATATTGAGAATAAGAAGCTAGAAATTCATATATTCTATGAACAGTATAAAGAAGCCATAATCAACATGAGATAGCTGTTAGATGAAAGAAAGATTATGGCATCCTATTGTAATGAGACAGATTATCATGAGGAAGAGATACCAGATTTCTTTGAGTATTCAAGATCAACTACAAACAAAGCATCAGAAACATCAGAAGAAAGCATCACAAGCCTAACTAAAATCAATCTACATCTGGCTGGACAAGTTAAATCTCTGCAAATCAGTCAAGAGACACACATAGTAAGGATGATTGATGTCATGAACAATGCTAGACAATTTGAGCAAGAAAGAACACTAGCTATTGATGATAGAAGAAATATTACAGAAAAGGTACAAGAAAAAGAGTCTGAAATTCAAAGACTTACAGAGCATCACCATGAGATTACAAATCAGATTATTCTTATGAGTCAAGAGGCAAATAGAATAAATGTTGAACTCATTAAAAGAATAGAATCTATCGGTGAGCTAAGAGATGAGAATGAAACATTAAAACATGAAATAAGAATTTAGTAGCTGTAGCACAATGAAATTATCAAGAAAGCTAAAGAAAGAAATAAATAAAAGAATGGGTGATTTTCTTGAAGGACAACGAAGAGTCAACAACAATACCGGACTAGGTTTTACCAAGAATGGAGAATCATCAAATCAAATTGATCCAAATAATGTCTATACAAATTCAAGACCAAGAAATCTTACATGCAATCATTGTGGAAAGCAGGGCCATACATCAAATGTATGCAGAGGAAAAATGAAAGGTATTCCTAAATCTACATCTTCATTCATAGGATTTTGTTATAAATGTAACAAGAAAGGACATAAAGCATATGAATGTAAGTCTAAGATGAAACAACCAAAGAAGGAAACCTACATGGACAAATACTATCCTACTTGCAAAATGAATGGGAACACAACTCTTGAATTCTGGAAAAAGAAAAGGCAAGCATGGAAGCCTAAAGGTCAAGATACTCCCTATCAACCGAAGAGAGTTGGTAACCATTATGCATGGGATTAAAACACTTGGAAAAATTGTACAGCATGTGGAAGATATGGTCACATTTCTATAAACTATATGAGATAGTGGACTAGAAATTCTAGAGGCTAGACTAACCCTGGAATGGCATGCTTACACTATCACAAAGTTGGTGATCTCAAGAAAGACTGCAGAGACCAAATGACAGAAACTAGCACATATCCAAATGGAAACACTATTGAAGACATCTGGAGGGAAAGAGACAAAATTTGGAGAAAAGCTTCAAACAATAATGAAGCTGGACCGAGCAATGCAAATGGTGACACCCCATCCAATGGATTTGGTGACATCACCGCCCCCACCTAAGTGGAACAAGTAAGTATGGAACTGCATTACCGAAGTTATTACTTTACATCAGTTCCATAATATATTGATTAAATTCCAAATTAGCATAAGAAAGATGCATCATGGTATTACTTGTTAAAATCTATGATAACTATGCTATCAGGAATACATACCAAAATTCATCGGTACACACTCAAAGCTAAAACTGCCTACACTTACCAAGAAGTGTTGGTTAAAAGAAAAGTTTCTAGTGTAAACTGAGCCTCGTTGGTAACCGATAAAAGTGAACAAGTGGTTTCCCAAACTGAAACCCGTCGGTAAAGGCAAGAGGTATAATGACCAACTGAAACATCATGTCATCATAGAAGGAAAGTTTGAATTCTTAATCGACAAACTCCGTCTAAACACATCAAGGAGTTGGTAAGCATTAATGACACACTTTTAGGTCAAATAGCTATAAAAAGGCAACTATTTGGTCTCATTGTTCACCATGACCAGAGCAGAGCAATGAAGAGCAATTTTTGAGCAAAAAGCGAAAGTATCACAAAGCGACCACAACTCGACACAAAGCGCTCCAAATAGATCAGAAATCTTTGCAAGCATAAACAATAAGTTCTACAAAACTAACAACTTAGTTTCAAGCATTTCACATAAAGCCCTAAATCTGAAAAATGGCCTCGACATCAAGAACTGTGAAATTGAAGAACACAAAGAAGGATGAGTTCAAGCTCATTAAGAATTTGGCATGTGAGGAACCAAACTACAAGATTCACCCTAACGTTGCCTCACAACCCGACGATGCTGGAGCATTCTCACAAATACCAACTAGGGTTTTTCTCATAGAAGATGTTTGATCATTTATACACTGCAAGATTGAAGAGATAGGAGATTCAGAGGTTGAAGAATCTTATAAGAAGATATGTAATAAAGATGGAACATTGAAAGATGAACATAAGCATATAGAAGTAAAAGGGCTCACCAATGACTTAATGTTCCCGAAAGTCTTCAAAACCAAGTGGATTCAGGTAGTACTAAGCTAAATGCACAATCATAAGCTCTAGTTGCATGAACGGAAGATCATAAATCAAGATGTTATCCATGCAGTCTCTAGTTACCCTGTAACCAAGAAAGTAAAAGCATTGAAGCATCCACCCAAGGCCGAGACTAAAAAGATGACAAGAGCCAAATGGGATGGCAGAGGATTAAAATTTTCCACCATAACCAATGATGACATGAAATTTGGTGCATGTTTTCTAGGCTACAAATTCTTCCAAGCCAGTAGATTGAACAACATTGCATTCGGTGCAGTGGACACAGCGTATAAGATTGTGAAGAAAGGAACACAGTTGGATTTATCTGAACTAATACTGAATCAGTTAAAAGATAATTTAAATACTATTAGGAATGCAAAGTCAAACACATGTAAGTTTGGCTCACTCATAATGTGTATCTTCTTCTACTTTCAAGAAAAATTCCCATCGGTGGGAGATGTGAAATGGGATAGCACAAAACTGGTCACCATGCAGATTAGTGAACACGTAGCCTCACAGGGAGAAAATTTTGAAATAGTCATGGATGAATAATTAAATGTATTCAAAGACTGAATGCAAAAGAGGGTAAGGATGCCTAAGCAAATCATTGAGAAGTATAAAGATGAATTTTTTTTACGGTTGATACAAATCATACATATATCAAGCATGTTGTACCAAGGACATCATGGCTTCAACCATTAGAATATGAGATAAACATTGATCTTGCATCTAAATAAATTTATGCCTTGATAAATGAACCACTGTATAAGAAAAAACCTAAGTCTGGAAGATATGAGGAGGAAAAGAAAAGAATAAAATTTGTCCTGGTTGTTAAGAAAATTGTCAAAAAGAAGGACAAAATGGTAAAGAACCTCAAGAAGATACTATTGGCAATAGAGGAAGAAACCGAGCAGGAGGAAGAAACTAAAAAGGAGGAAGAAACCAAAGGACAACTACCTATCAGTGAAGCTAAAGAAAAGGATGACTCCAAAGCCATAGAGTTAGATTCACCACCTCCTCCACCAACTAAAAGGACAAGGACCACAACTGCTTCTAGAAAAAGAAGCCAAACATCTAAGGATTCAACTCCTTCACCTTTAAAGAAAGGAAAGGTTAGAACATACAAGAGGAAAGATGCCACACCAAAGAGAGGGAAAAAAAAAAGAGGAAGGAAGCTCATCAGAACCTGAGAAGATATTGAAGATACCGAGCAAGATGAAGCTATAGAGGCAGAAGATGTCAAGGTAAAAGCTCTAGAATCTATTGATGACATTTGTAAATCTATTCCAAATTCAGGATCTATTACAGATTCTAAGATAAGAAGATGGCTGAAACTAGATCCAGAAGATCAGAAAAAAGTTGCAGATGCCATTATAGCAAAAATGTACAAGTTTAAATATGTACTAATTCAGTTTGAAAGCAATAATGTACCAAGGGAACTATTAGATAGACTATACTCCAGATGGCCATTTGCTTTGAAGAATGAAAAAGAAATAAGAGAAAGAGTACTTGTTACTCTCATGCCTCCTAAATCCAAGAAGGTAGAAATAGATGAGATGATGGAGAAATACAAAAAGGAGTTCTCACTGAAGTTGAGAGCATATAAATTTCTCAAAGGAAAGCTTATAGGTCTTGAGTAGGATAGCCATAAGAAATGGTGTAAGATTCTAAATAGACCTACTGAGGAAGAAAGCCCTGACAAAGACCTACAACAACAAGCTGTTGAAAAGGCAACTCAAGAACAGGTCTCAATAAAAGATATAGAAGATGAGACATCTATTGAGTTAGACAAGGAGGAAGATAACACAAGTGAAAATAGAAATGTAGATGTTGGAGATGAATGATGGCCAGACACCACAAATGACAACATTTTGGATAACAATATCATTGAAATTACCGATGACCCAGTAGAGGAAGTTAATAAAGATGAAGATGTCAATGTCACAAAGGACACAACCGATAAGTAGGAAACAACAATTGATACTGCACAGGTGAACATACCGAGCAACATGCCAATATTGATACAAGCTATCAATATTCTACAAGTATCAAACAAGTTACCTGAAAAAGACACTCCCAAGGATGAAGGGGAAGAGGAAAAGAAAGACAAAACTGATGGTCAGAAAGACATCGGAGCCACTCAAACAATAACCAATACTGATAAGGTTACTGAAGGACATTAAAAACAAGATACAGACACAATAGAGAAGAATGCATACACAAAGAATGATGAAGCTAAGGACGCCGATGAAGGAGATAAACCTAAATATGGCACTCCTAAGGAAACCAACAAAGGTGCTACCAACAATGTGAAGGTGAATGTGGAGATTTCTACAGACACCTGACAAGTTGAAACCGACACTCAGCAACAAAAAGAAGCACAACAGGTAACTTCATCAAGCACAACTAAGAAATCCAAGAAATTGGAAATGGTGCTACATTCAAGTGATTCACAAAAGAAGAAGAAGAAATCAAAGAAGAATAAGTTACAAGTCACCTTGGATGAACTTATTGAAATACCAAAATGTGACCCAACTACACTTGATTTTGAAGCATTGCAAGAATATGGTGAAATATGCCAAAGGAAGGCATTACAGGAGAAGATGAAGAAATAGCACCGAGACTTCATGGTACTGGAAAAAATTAGGGACATCTTGCACCAAATTGTACCTGATGTTGATATTGATTAGAAAAATCCAATTCTTGATCAATTAGCCACTCTCACTGAAGCAATAAAAACTCAAAATATTGATGCAGAGAAGGAAATTGAGGAGAGAGAAGAGAAGAGGTACCATCAGAAGCTCATTGAGAACATCATCCAAGAAGTGGCAATCAATAAGGTAAAGCTATCAAAATTCATTACTAAATTAGATCCAATTATAACTAAAGCTATAACCTTGATTCAAAAACTAAGCAGATTAGACAAGTTCACTAAAGAGAATAGTGAAAACATAGAAAATTTAGACACAAATCTAGCTAATAGTGCTAATAGCTTAACTACCGATGGAGACAGTGCAATTAAATTACATTATGAGAAGATAATTGAGATCCAAAGGTTAAGGTAGGAACTTTGGGAATCAGAGACACACTTTAGGGAAGAAGTTACCGAGCTCCAAGCTCAACTTCTATGTAATCTAAAACTGCTCCAACAGCACATCAGTTCAACATGACAACTAATAGAAACTACTGAGATGTCTGTAGTAGACAACATCTATGACATGCACTCTAAGATCACACTCGAGCACATGGCTCTAGAGAACTTAAAATAACAATGGGAGAAAATTATGGAAGACATGAAGTCTTGACGCTCCCATATTTTTGATAAGCTCTAAGGTATAGACCTTTTCCCTTAATATAAAAAAAGGGGGAAAATGATATGTATTCATTCATATGGGAAAATGGAAAACAAATGGAAAATATGTATATATATTCAGATGGAAATTGATATGTACAGATATACTGGCATATACATAGGGGAGTCATTAAATGACTATGGATTATATATGTTGTATTTACTTAACATTTTGTTAGTATTTTGCACATATCATTTTTTGATACTAATGTCAAAGGGGGAGATTGATGAAATTAATTTTCCATTAGTATGCAAAAAAAATGTTCGGTAAGCATACACCAAAAGACAAAACAAAGAGAAAACCAAAAATTAGATATAAAGAGATCATCGAAATGACCAAGTACAAAGAGAATCAACGACACAACTTTGTGTGTACACCGAAATTGCAAAGCAAAAGGATAAAGAGGAACCTGACAAAGGAACCTAATGTTCAGGATAAGGTGCAAACTGAAGAGACAGTTAAAGAGCAACCGAGAGGACAAAACTGAAAGACTGTCAAGCATAACCGACCATCAGGAACTGAGAATCAGTTGTAGCCCACAATAAGTGGATCTAACTTCCACGTCAGATAACATAGTTAGAATCTATTTATAGGATCTTGATATGTTTTAAATCCATTTCTTTAAGGACAAGAAACATAAATGTGAGTACTTTAATCAGTCTCACTGATTTAAAACATATAGACTAGGAGATCAAGGTACAAGTTATAAACCTGATCTTAGAGTTAACATTGTTTTTCATGAAACTTGATGATGTCAATACATATTATAAATAGATGATGCAGTCATTCATTAACAAGGATGTGAATATAGAGAAGAGGATGAATAAATCCTACAAGAACATCTATGGATCAGATTGAAATTTTCAAGAACTAGAACAACAAAAGATAAATTTGGTTAGCAAGAACCAAGAACAAAGGCTACCCAGAATCAGAGGTATTACTCAATGACATAAGGTTATAATCTTATTCATGAAAACTTAATTGGATCTATATCAGAAATAGGAGATTACATTTACCATGTCAATTTGTAATTTTCTATCATTCTAACAAGTGGAGAAAAGTGTAAAAATCCTTTCAAGGAAGGTTAATTTAACAGTCCAACTATAAATCTCTTATAGTTGTAAGTTGTGATCGGGTCTGCCATCAAATGTAATTTGTCACCGGGTATCGGGGTACCAGCCAACTTTGCCTATAAAGGTTGTCCAGGGAATACATTCTTCAGGCCTTCAAGCACGTGAGAGTTGGGTCTCGACAGTGCGGGGGCTTAGTTGGGAGTGTGACTGTTTTGTTCAGGGGGATAGCTGGTTTTCTTGGCTCATCCTCTCCGGAGATTTAGGTAAGTTGGGATTTCCTGCAAGCATGCGTTAGTTAACCAAATAAACTTCAAAAGATAGGCCAGGGTTAGAAGTATTCCATCTACCTATAGTCATGCAAATATATTTAAAACATCAACCATGCTCTAACATACTACACTAAAATACTAAATGCACACAGAACCATCAGTTCATACATATTCAATAGTGAGGGAGAAAGAAGGTTGTTAATCTACTTTAAAATATCAGAGCAAGGGACATCAGAAACATACAACACAAAAGGATGTTAATCCAAAAATCAGACCACTAAAAACATCATTGCCAGAACTCTTCCTTCTTCATTAATAGGTTTTCCAGTGAGCACTGGTACATACAATAATGGCTCCAAGGGAGCATCAGTTGCTGAGAACTTCTAAGAACTAAGGAGCATTGAGCTCTGTAACTGCTAGAAATGAAATGCTGAAAGGCTATAGCTATGGACTACAAAATCATCAATTTTGTCGACCATGGGAATGAGGTTAAACTTTCTATTTATACACAGATTTGCCTTAAAATTAACCTAACTTATCTTTACACTCAACAATAAAATATAATTTCTGCTAGTTGGTACTACTTGCACTATGCTACAACAACCTTGAGAAGAACAGAGGTCTGACATGTCAGAAGAATGAGACAAGAAAAGAGGTATGGAAGAATCAGCCTCAAGAAGAGAGCTAGAGGGAGAATAGAAGAAATCTGATCCCCTAAGGATCGAGGCTACATGCCTGATTAATGAAAATGTTGCTCACTATCTTTGATGCACCAGGTGTTATGCCGGAGTGGAACCTTGTGAAGACCACCTATTAGAACCATCCCTTGATTTGATGTGCCTTGTTAGTGTCACCCACTTTCTGACACCCTTATTCAATGCTTGATAATGACCGGTTGGCTCCAGGGAACCTGGACACGGGTCATCAAAGAAAGAAAAACTATGGATCTGGAACTCTAGGATCAGGGAGCTTACGCTCAAAGAATAATGAATACAAAAATATGTTTTTGGTGAGAATATTTGGATCCCAGAGGACCTTGTTGTTCCTTAGTGTTATTAAATGTTTCTAGGACCTGGGTGATTCCATCTTCATCAATGTCTTTGAGGTTTTCTCAGCGGTATTTAGCTGCCTCCACCTGTTCACCCAGATCCTGAGTTTTTGCCTTGAATTTAGTGGCCATCTTTCTAACATCATGGCCCCAGAGCACCATGTGAGATATACAGGACATTGTCGCTCTATCAATTCCTTCCAGGGACTAGTATCAAGCTTCCATCAGCTCATTAAATTTCCCTACAACATACTCCTCTAGAGTACACATCTTAGTACTAAAGGGATCAACTCCTGAAACCCTTATAATGAATGCCTTGAATAAATTCAAAGAATAATTGATCTCTAGCACCTTGTCCTGCAGGGCCCCTACCATTTTCATGGTTATCTCCAATGTGAGATCAAGTCTAGAGTGTAGGGTCCCAACAAAATCAAAGGACTCCTCTCCCAAAATTCTAGCCTCGGAGACAATTTCTTCCCCGATGCTCATGAGTTCTCCTAACTCACCTACCCAAGCCTCATACTTCTCAACCTCTCCCTCCCAAATAGTAATGGTATTTTTATGCACCACATTCTTAGTTACATATAGGTTAGGGAGTATGGTCACCAAAAAATGCCAAATGTTTCCCACTTGTTCAGCTACCCAATCATCAACCGCTTGCGCTTTCCTTTTCATACTCCTAATCGCGTTGATGTCACCCTATGGGAGTAGGTCTCTAGATGAGGAAGCTTCCAAAGGAATGGCATTGATGGGTTGGGCAAGCTCCGTCAGAAGTTTGATAAGATTTGCATTCTTCTCATTTTTTTCCCTGAACTTTAGGGCCTCCTTTTCATAGCAGGCTTCTACCACCTTGGCTGCTTCTTTTAGTAGGTCTAACTCACCCTTCTTTCCCCTCTTCCCCAGAGGTATCTCCATGATTGTGTACTCTTTGGAATTGGTCATTTCCTCATCTACATTTGGGGAAGGTGTTGCGACTACTACAACTATATCTCTGCCCGACCCAGTCTAGAGGGTATGGACTGTTTGGGCTTTCTTTTCCTTGGGGGGATTTTGTGCTTGTGCCATCATCTTTGCCAAGGAGAGATGGGCCTTGGCCGATGCTGGGGCCTTCCTTTTTCTTGATTCCACCAACCATTGTGGTGGAAGGGGTGGCCTTGCTACCAAAGTTTGATCCTTTGAATCCCCTCCAGGTTTCTATTGTACATCCCTAATATTCTGAGCCTCTTCAGACTCCTTTCATGTGTCTTTCAGACCATCGACTTCATCCACCTTAGTGAAATTGGTATCATCTACCCCGGTGTCCATGTCTTTAGTAGCGTCAGGCTTGGCATCAGCATTCCCAGATTTCTACCCCTCATCTTGTTGTTGTTGTTGTTTCTCTTTGGCCTTGTCTGCCAGGATGTTCTCTTCTGTCGGGATATCTTCTGGAGGTGGGTGAGGTATCTGGCCAAAGTTCAACAACACGGCCGCTAAAACTACTCACCGAATGTTACCTTCTTCTGAGGTGGCATCTGGAGCATGGCATATGAGGTCACAGTTGTTCCCATAGGTCTGGTTCCCTCGGCTGATGTTGGTTTCTCATCATGTACTTGCTTGTCCCCTATGGTGCTTGCAACCTATATCTCCAGGATGTCAGAGATGTTCATATATTCTAGCTCCTTTTCTAGTTCTACCCAGACTTCCTGCTCTTGGGAAACTTCTTTCTTCGGGGTTTTCTTCTCAAGAGGGATCACCACTTCCTCTTGGGAAGCTATTTCTTCTACTGCCTTCCCAATATCCCCCTGTAAGTTCACCAATTCATCTGTCCTAAATATGTCATCAAACTCATGTAGAGGGGAGTTCTCTGGGGGATCTTTGGGTTGATTATCCAGCTCTAGAGAGTCTAAGGAGACAATTTGTATTTCAGGGATGCCAGGCATCCCGAGCTCAAGCTCCACCTTTGGCTGAGGATTATTTGTCTTTTTCTTTTGCCTCCTTGTTACCAAAGGGGGCCCAGCATCCAACATGGTTGCCTGCTCTTCCTCCGCCCCAACCCCTATTAATTAGACCATTAGTTTTGCAAGTGAAGGGGAAGTGGGAGGGTGGAAAAGTCCGGTCATAATGGCCAGGGTGGCAAATCGAGTGATTAAATTTTCTTTTATTTTCTGCAAGACGGCCATCATTTTCTGCATTTGTTCCACTATGGGAGTGGCAAATGGGACTTGAGACAGGTCCCTACTTTCCTCTTTCCTCTGTCCTTGCCTTGCAAGGAGGTTTCGGCCCCAAAAGTTGAACCCCGCACAAATGGGCCAACTTTACATGTACTCCTTGGGCATGCCTTCCTAAAATATGTGTGACTGTGCTCAATCATGTTTTGGGTAAGGTCCTCTATTGTTGGTCCTTCTTGCACATCCCAATCTATCAGAGGGAGAGCCATTTTATCTACTCCTTTTTCTTTGTATTATGGGTCTACTATGGACCCATTATCTGAAAAGTCATCCGGGAACTTCTAAAGCTTGAGCCTCTTCATCATTCCCATTATCATCCAGATGAAATGCCAGTTCCAAACTTCAAATTCATCCTAGCAGTCTTCCCAAAAGCCCTCCATGTGATACTTGTGGGGCTCTAATGCCCAGGGAAGTGTTGTTTCTATTTTTCCTAGCGGATCAAAATTCTTCCACTCCAAATAAAACTCTGATAGTACCAAACTTTTGAGCTCATTGTTTGCCTCTTTTTCCATAGCCAAACTACTAGTGTAATCCCCACAAGTAATTGGGAATGAGACATTTGTCACCTTCTTCACTATGAAGAGGGCGTGTAGGTCCAGGATCTTCCTGCAATATTCTAAAAGGATTATTTTATCCCCACAATGCTTTGGCAATAAATAGGGTTTCCCAGAGAATTCGATCACTTGAATGTAGGTATGTTGTTGAAATTGATTATAATAATGGCCATAAGTTCTGACCAAGTCCATTGCCTCCTTGGAGAGCCGGTATTCGACATCTCAAGTAGGTGTGAGGAGGTTGTAGTAGATGAAGGCATCGTTCACTCGGCAGAAGCTGAGGAAACTAGGATCCCATTGGATCTGTGGGAAATAATCCTAGGGAGAATTCTAACCCGGGCCAATCCTGAGTACACCCACTAGAAGTAATCCATTTGTGATGGGGCATTTTTACACCAGAGCCCATAGAACGTAAGATGTCATGTAGAATTTGGATGACTTGGTGACTTGGATAAATTGGGAGTCCACGTGATTTGTAATAATGGTGGCTTAATCAAAGTTCTACTTGCCGGAGGCAATGCCCAACAAGAAATAGTACATCCATGCTGAGAATTCATGGGCATGAGGTTGTCTAAAGACCCTACATAGTGTGATAATCCCCATCTATATGCTTTCTTTGAATTTGGTCTAGGGGATTTCAAGCTTCATCTTTCTAAATTCTTTCCTTGCTAGCTTAAGCCATTTGTTGTTAAGGTATTGTCGTGTCATCTATTCCAATTTATAAAATTCTTCCAAGGCCAGCGCCTGGGTGAGGATGGTTGCATCATTAAATTGGGGAATTCCCAGCCCTGCCTGAAAATTAACAGCATCCAGAGACACCATAGGCATTGGATATTCGGTCGGGACTGGGGCGACAAGAATGACAGCCCGAACGGTGGTATTGTAGTATCTTGCCAGAGTGAGAATGAGCTTCGAGGCTTTCTCAAAGGAGGAAAAGCAAGTAGCTTTGAGGATCCTAGAATTTCCCACACTGATGGCCAATGGATCTCCGGTCATTTGTTGAATAAACGTCATTTTAACCAGGGCCTTCATTTCGGCCCACATTTCGACAGTGGTGTCGGTGATCAACTATAGTTTGGAATCAATCTTTGATCCTGCAATGGTGTCTCCCTTTAGGTACTTCATTGTCAATGGTTTTTTTCCATGGCCTTCTTAGCCTTTGTTCTGACAGTTGCCCACGTGGCAGTAGTGATGGGGAGATCTAGACTCCCGGGTGGAGATGATGTGGAAGCTTCTGATATGATTGATGAGTGGTATTTCGGTAACCTACAAGGCAAGATGACTATTAGTACTTATATAAAACAAAGCATTATTCCTGATTCTAGAGATCTTACCATCTCATCGCACCTATACCTAAAAGAATTGTTAGCTCATGTCAAACCCTAAAAAGATACATATGTAACAAGAGTGACTTACAAATTTGGCCTCTTCCCATACCTCTAAGGACTCCAACACATGTGATGAAAAATAATCAAAGGAACAAATGAAGACCTGGGACCCAGAGTCTTGAAAACTAACCGTTACTAACGGGACCATAAACGAGTCGTATTAGGCTGACGTGGGGGTGTCACGTGGCTATGCAGTAATGGGAGTTATGGCATTTATGCCGACAACTATCCGAACACATGAGGAGAAGAATGCCACTTGGGCTGGACTTGAATGCATGTGTGGGAGACTTAACCTATCATTAAGACTGACTTGATGGAGGAGAGAGAAAACTACCATGGCCAAACCAATGAGGTGCCAAGTTCGAACCAGGCAACCATCTTTCTCAGATGAGCTTTACATTTGGGGCTCCTGATGCACAAAGTGCGATGATCTCACCACTAGGTAGAGTGAAGAATGTACAAGAAATGCATAGAGCTGAAGCATAGGTGAGGACCGAAGCACGACTTGCAGGCTGGCCCAAAATGGACATATATATAAATGCAAAAAATAGACACACAATATACAATATATATAGAAACTTACAGAGGTATTTACACATAAACCTACTAAAATATACAAAGCACTTACACTTAAATTACAGCTGCACAGAGGGCAGACAACTCTCTCGCAGTGCCAACCCACCAATGGGAGGTAGAAGAAAACAAAACCAGAGACGAAAGCAAAAGCAAAACAAAAGAAAACCAGACAAAACAAGTGAGAACCAAAAGAACAGAAACCAAAGAGGGAAAAGCTGAAGGCCTACCTGGAAACGTGAGGAATGTGGGAAAATCAAGCATGGGAGGTGCTTTGCAACAAGTTCACCTTCAAGAAACCATGAATGAGCACTACAAATCACTTGTTTAGTCATTGTTAATCACCAAAGCAATCTGCACTTAATCATTTCAAATGTGGCTTAATCGCTCTAAGTATTTGATCGTGGTAAATGTGAAAATGATAGGTAACTTCTATTTATACCCCTAGGGTAAAAATGTGTTGCATTCTTTCCAAAAACTCTAGGACAAGAAAACCTCCAGACTTCGGGCCCAGGGATTCCATGCAACCATACCTTCTTGCAAAAGAAGACATGATGGCAGGGAATCCCGGAGTCTAGAATCTGGCTGACTCAAAAGAACAAACAAACTCTGAGACCGGGCCCGGAGACACAAGAAGGAAAAAGAAAAAGAAAGACAACCCTCGCGGAAGCGAATTTTGGAGGGAAAACAAAGAAAAACAAGAAACCAAAGGAAAGAGACAAAGCGAAAAGGGGGACCCAATATTTTTCCTACAAAGTGTAGGGACGGGTATGCAGGGCATAATAGTATGTTAATGTTATGAATTGGTATAGCTCACATCAAGATATTATAGATCAAATTGAATGGATATACAATTGATCACAAAGGTTAATTGATTAAAGGATACAAAAATTTTAGAGGTACTGATTCACCCCTCCCCTCTCAATACATACTTCTCATTAATTCCAACATATTTAACTATCCAAAACTCAACAGATTATACCTTAAGCCTTCAACCCAATAAACATCATCACATCTTGTGTTATTAAGTAGAATTATAGAACCTTTTTTCCTTTCACAAGGTAGGGAGCATCTCTCTCTCTCTCTCTCTCTCTCTCTCTCTCTCTCTCTCTCTCCAAGGGTATTGAGCAAGTTCATACTCTTGCTATAGGTAGGGTCTAAATGTAGTGTTGTAAATTGTAAACACCTTGATAAGGTGTATAAAATAAGATTTTTTAGCACCCATTTTAGTGTATGTTCATTATTCTATGTATCATTATATTTTTCTATGTATTTAATTAATAAATATGAGTCCTCTCTTATTTTAATTTATATGTGGGCCCTTAATTTTAGGTGTGTTCCCTTTAATTATTTAATAATTTATCATCTCTTGCATGCATGGGCCCTATTCTAGTATGGGTGGCCTCTTCTATTATTTTTTATTTCAAACCTTGTTTTGGAACATGTTTTGGACATCCCCATATCCTTATTGACCACCGATTTAAATTTTAAGCCCCAATTGGCTAGATTAGGGAACTGTCTAAGGCATGAAGTGAGATAAGAGAATGGTCATTTAATTTTACAAGAATTTTCAAACCCAGATCGGCCTCCTTTGATTTTTGGGCCATAAAATGGCAAGGAGAGGTATAAAATCAAGGCTACCTCCCTCATTTTAGGATCCAATCTTATCTATCATGTAGTGCCTCTCATGGATTGCATTCTGCATTGTCTTATGTTTATCCAAGCTATCTCTTATGTGGCTATTCATATGTTGTGATTTTGTATTAGCATTGTGAGATGCACTTGGTTACAATACATTCTTTGTTATTACTGATATCTCTATTGACAAAGATGATAGGTTATATGTTTTCTTCCAGTAATGATCATATATGCATGATGACCCTACTGTGATGTGACATGATTCTATATGATGATATCTAGTTTATTTTGCATTCAGGGATGTTTGATTAGGTTTAGCTTGATTTCATTAATGTATGTGTTAGTGGTCACTATGATATTGTGTTTTTCTATGCTTCATTAAATTATCTAATTTAGGGTTTTAATTGATATGTGCTCTAAATACTCTAAAATTCTATTTAATGATGTGTATTGATTAGAATGATTAAATTGCTAAAAGGTCCTTTCATTAGTTTCATTTTATATTATTATTATTATTATTATATATATATATATATATATATATATATAT